>VZTL01038831.1:0-13013 GCA_013400535.1 Scopus umbretta
GAACAGAAAAAATTCCTGGACCCTAGGTCCCCATTTCATATGGTGACCATGAATGGATATTTTGCAAATCACAGCAGCTAACATATATTCTTCTCACATGTCCTCAAAAAACAACACCCAAAACCTTACAATACACACGTTCCCATGCCACAGCTCTGTTACCGACATCCCCCACAAAAAAAGATGAAATTTTCATTGTGTTCAGCAGGCAACTAGATTCTGATCAGTCTGGACCTTTTATGTTAAGAGAAGATACTCCATTGTTATTAAGTAATGTGTCTGTCTGAAATACCTGTTAATTAAGTTAAAACATTTTAAAACATGCTATTATTAATTTTCTAAAACAAACTTGCTCAACAGATCAGATTTTAAGGTCTTTTCAGCTTCTGGAAGTACCACATTCTGTAGCTAGCAGACTCAATAGATGTAAAAGTGCCTTTAAAATCAACAAAAAGCTCTTTGCTACATATGTGGTATGTTCTTTCAAGTGTTGTGAGTTTCAGAGTTTTCGAATTAAGAAGCCTTGGATTGGTTTGTGTCAGCTCTACAGAATTTCAAAGAGCAAATAAATGGTACTGGATATAGGACTATTTTATATTTATGTGTTTTATGATTTGTTGAAAAACTGAAACTGGCCTTGCTGAGTAAGAACTGCATCTCAGTACAGTTTAATAAATTCGGATTTTCAGCAGCAATCAGCCATGGTGTTCCTTCTCACTCAAAATTGTTTCAGAATGATGAAGGCTGATCAGAAAAATATATTTTTATAAAAGCAAAATGGTTCTAAATTTACACCCAAGTTACAAGGCAGAAGGTAAAAGTAGTCAGAAAACACTTGCTTTCTCTTGGAACAGGTATTTTGAACTCATTTATAGTATCACCATTAGTTCAGGAAAACCACCATACACAAAGCTGATTTACCAAGTGATGCTTAGATCCATAATATCTTAAGATTGTCTTCCTGAATACAAAGAATTTTGTAAGTAACTACAAAGGAGCTTGAATTTCTAAATGCATAATTACTCTTATTCAGTAGGACAAATTATATTTGTATTTTGCATGTAACCCTAATAAACTGTGAAGGAACTGAAATAACTAGTGATAGGCTAAATCTATTCATTCTTCTCATTTGAAGGTCACTTTCATACAGCAGTAAAATGTTTTTTTAACTGGCAAGTGATAAAGTTCCATGAATGGAAATGTTATGTTCCAAAATATGGGGAAGGGTGTTTTCTGTCTCACAGAAGTATACTTGACACAGTACATGTTGACACTATTGGAAGACAAGGAGTAAGAAAGATTTCTGAGCAAGTGGTTTAAATGAATTTTGAAAAGAAAGTGACTAAGTGTATACAACATAATACAAAAAGCTAGAAAACTCTTTGAACACAAGAGTGTGATTAAGGAATTAGAGCAAAATCACTGGTATCCTCTTAACCACCTATAGGACAGTGGTAATTACAATCATTGATGGATTGTCAAAAAAACCCAAAACAAACAAAGAAAAAAACCCATGCCCTGTGAGTTGTGTATTTCCAGCAAACCATCAAACAATAAAAAAGAAGGCTAAAAACTAGGATACTTCTGAGGGTGAGAGGGCAGCTGGGAGGGAGGAAAAAATAGCCATAATGGTGACATATGAAAAGACCAGAAACAACCACCTTGCTATTGTTTCATGATCTGGTAGCCTATCTGTAAACACACTGCCACTCCAAAGCAATCAGAATTCCAAATGACAGGCACAATTTCCTTTAGTCAGCAATGTAACCACTTTAAGCATTGAAGTGCATAGACATCATCATAGTGAGTGCAGTGGAAAAACCTGTGAAATGATAAATAATATTGATTTCAATTAGCATTGGTGCGGGCCAAGACAAATTGAATGGTTAGGTTAAAAGACATCTTGAGTTGTTACTGGTTTCAGGGGGCAACATTCAAAGTGAGGCAAATGAGTCAGGATACCATGGAAAAAAACCAGATGTCTGTGTGAATTAAGACTACATCATAACATATGTTCATGGAGAAGCTGGTTTGACGCTGCCTGTGCCCAGGTACAGATGTGATCTTTATTTGCAAGAATTGCTGGAGAAATTAAGACAATACTGAATAAAAAAGGAGAATGTTGAAAAAGGAATACAATGTTTTTGAAAAATACATTGTAATCTGTCCCTTTAAAGCATTAATTTATAGATTAGTGTACAAATCTAAGCAGAATGCCAGATCAAAGCAGGTTAATGTGAGAGATTCTTTGGGCTGATGAGAATCCTTTTGCTTTTTCTGAGTTTTTTGTTTCAATTTATTATGCCAAGTAATATCAAAATAAAGAAAGAGGGTTAAGAGGGGAATATGGATAGACATAATAAAAAGGAAATTAGACCAAAAAGGATTCAGAGGAAGAGGGAGAACACTAGCTTCAAGGAAGAATGCGGAAATGTATGTGGAACAGCAGATGCTAGACGCACACCATGTATTTCACATACATGGATTCACAAACTTTCATTTTCTTCACTAAATGATGCGATGTTTTGAAAAAATATATTCTCTTAAAAAAATGGAAGAAAGTGCTTTCTACTGCTTTCTTTACAGTAGAAATCTGCTTTAGCAATAAAAATCTGTTTTAAAGAAGTGTTTTGAAAGAGAAAAAAATAGCAAACAAAAATCAAATGTAAAAGAATTTAGAAAATAAATGTTGAACTTGGTTCCTAGGGGAATAGGCAGTGGGATGCAGGGTTAAAAAGGATGAGGCTAAGAGTGGAATTTTGCAAAGCCTTGAAGATATGGATGAAAACCTTTAATTGGATATGGAAAGAGAAATAAATTTGCAGGGAAGAGATATAAAGATTTATACAAAGAACTACGCTGAGGATTTCCTTGAATTGCATTGAGGATCAATGAGTATATTATCAACATAAGGAGATGACTTTGTTATCCATTTTTTATCCTTGTATTTAAGATAATTTGGTGTCTGGCATTTAATGAATTATATGAAGTTATCTTTGCTGATATTTATAGTGCTCTACATACAGCATTTTTGTACCTATATGAAGAAGTTTAGTGAAAGGCATATTCAACTACAACCAGGTCTTTTTGGGTTCTTGTCCAGTTTATTTATTCTGCTGCTATTATCCTGGAGTTATGACATTTTACATTGAGAAATAGATATTTTCTTCTCAGATGAGATTCATTTCTTACTGCTCAGACGATACTGTCTACTTAAGTGTTAGGATGTTCTTGACCACCAGGCTTCCTTCTATTTTTTCCCTTTATTACTCTTATAATTCACTTTTGCTACTCACTTGACTATTTGCTTGAAAAGTATACTAAAACAATTTAATATACTGTAAAGTAATGTATTCTGTCTGCAGCTGCTTTTCCGGGTAAGGCATAACCGCATACTTAATGTTCATTCCCCACTGCCTACTGAGCTCCAGCACTCCTGGAAGACAGTGGAAAAAGCAGGAAAAGAACAAGTGTCAGATGAGAGCTGAATGGGGTTATGAGGAAATATATTTCACAAGGTCTGGAAGGTCAACTTTAGATGCCAGCTGTCTGGTAGAAGTGAGTAGTTAAGGTCTAGTTCTGTAGTTTCTGTTTTACCAGTTTGGAGACTATTAGATCAAGAGGGGAAGAAATCTTTGTTAGGTGTCAGGGCCACAATGGATACTTAGCCTTGAAGAATTAGCAGAACCAGCAGAAAAAAAATCAGAGAGAGTACAATATGTTTACATTCAGCACCGAATAAAATAATTTGTCTAGCTTTTGAAAAACATGAAGCTGCAGATTTATGAATTGCTGGGCTTTCATTCCGTGTTTGTATTCTGTGATTGTGCTGACTTCCTTTATTAAATAACTGGAACTAAGATTACAGCCTGCTAAATGGGAGGTGAGGAAGGCCAACTGAGTGAATCACTTGCATCTCTGTTTTATTGCATCTATCCAAGGAAAAGCCTCTGTAATGAGGACAAGCATTTTTGCAGTCTGAACATCTTTCCATCACAGATTTAAATTCCATCTGTCTCACTGGAAATGGGAGACAGCGTGAAAGTAAGGATGGTCCCTTAGAAAGTTCTTCCTCCTTGCCATTTTTATGGCAGCAAATCCACTGCAGATTCAGCACTATTTGCAGAGAGCTCAGGTAGCTAGATCTCCTTTAGGTATCCACAAGAGACTGCAGCCTCACAGGCCAGTGTCCATTAGATTTTTGTCATCACAGAGCTCATTGTATAATGAGCTGGTTCTTCAATGAAGTCAAACACTGATGTGCTTTTCAAAAGTAGGGGGGAGGTACAAAGGCTTCTGTAATGACAATATGGAACTTTATTCCAGGTCACGTATATTCAGTGGGCCTTTCACTGTACCTTCTATAGATATTAGGTCCATCAAGGTGTTTGTAATGAACTCTCTTAAAGCTTTAATACGGGTTCTTTTCCACTAAAAAGTCATTTAAATTCCTGAGGTTCTTATTTTGTGGACCTGTTAGTCTTGTCTTTTAATTTTTAAATGTATGACATCTATTAATTAGTTCTACAGTAAATCCTAACAGTCACAAAAATTCACATTTGCCCAATTTATGCTCAGAGTTTAAAATCCTTGAAGTTTCCACACTATCATTTTTATGAGTCAGAAAATAAATTAAAAAAAAAAAAGTGGTCTATTTCCTTTCATCTTCTTAGAGGCTATTTAAAACCAAACCAAAAAAATCCTCAACACTTTAATTCTAGTGCTTTTTAAGAAGTACCCGTACTAGCACTTGAAAATAAATGACAGTCAAGTCATAGAAATATATAGTTCAAAATCTTACTGATTTTAAACATGGCTGCTTCCGTAATTCTGCATACACAAAAGTTGCCTAAATGTATACTACTTTTTGGAAGTCTTTATTTGTACAAAGGAAAGCACTTAAAGGCTAAGATTAATTGCCTTTCAAAACAAGAAACATTTAATGTTTTGAAAAAAAATAGTCTTAGAATAATTATCTCAAAGCCATATTCTTACTCCTTTTCTTACTTAAATAATGCATAATACTCTTCAGGAAATATAAGGAAGGAATATTTTTTATAATTGGAATTTCTATTCCCTAGATGAGACAAACTGTATATAAATAGCATGCTTATATCTTCCCAGTATTAGGATTGATAAATATCTCTATGTTGAGTCAGATGTGGCTAAAACTCTCCCTGCTGCTCTCTATTTACAGAACAGAGGTGGATTAATTGGGTTATACTTTATATCTACATGTGTATTTTACAGTTTGCATTAGATAAAATAAGAATTTTACCTGTATTAAAATGGTGATTTTTAAAAAGAAATGTAGTGAATGAAAACATACAAAGAGCTGGGCTAAAGGGTCAAGGCATATTTAAATCGTATGTTCTATTGTATTTGGCATTATTTTTAAGAAAATGTTAATTATTTTGTCAATGTTTTATTTATTTCACCATTTTAATTGAAACTGGAAATTCTAAGAGTCAAAAAAACTCTGAACATTTGACAATTTGGACAAATTTCTAATAATGATTCACTTTTTTTTACCTCTGCCTTCTGCCAGTTTGTTTAGGCAGCATGTGTATTATGGAGTTGTCTAGAATCAAATGTTAACACATTCACAGAGGCTTCCCATAGTATGATAATATAGTAGTCCTCAGGGCAGCTGTGACAAAAATCTAATTACATTTTATTTTTTTGAATAGTCCTAAACTAGATTGGCAGTGTAGATCAAAACCAGCTAAGGGACCAGCATAATGAAGCTTTCAAATATTGGCACTTATAAATGCATCACTTTTCCTTAGGTGTTGTAAATATTAAATTTTTTTAAACTAAATACTTAATATCAGCATAGAGCAGGTTACAAAACAGCCTGGAGCAGAAAAAAATATAAATATTTGATTGCTTCTGACTGAAAGGTACTATATACATATGTCAAACCAAACCCAAATGTCTTTGGATACTAAAAGCAGCATGCAATTCACATTTTCTTCCTAGCATCTGAACTATAACATAAGCTTTTCCTGACTAGCATTGTGTGATATAACTGCTGAAAGAAACATCTGCTCAGCAGTTGCAATTTTCTCACAGTGGAATGCTCCAAATGATGTCATCTTTTCTCTCCCATAAGAAGTTATTTTTTATGTCTGAATCTTTTGGCATTTGTGTAGGGTGACTACGACAAGCCTTGGGCTGTGTTAGAATCTGAATGCATGTCATAAACATGTTTTTCAAATGGAGAAACAATAAAGCATGGAACAATGTAGCATGAACCCAGGAATTTTATAGACTGTAGGAAAAATGTTCATGTTTAATTTCATTATAACAAAGGACATTTATTTTAAGAAAGTACATTTATAATAGATGGATTAATACATGGAAATCCTGCATATTAGGTACTCAATATGTATCTGCTATGACCGATAATCCCATATGTTGGTAATAGTATTTTGCTTATGTCTGTGTAACTCTTTGATCTAGCATAAATTGTACAGATGTCTGCATGAAGGATCCACTTTAAAGAGCCAGAAACACTTCAGTATCTGCTGCTACGTTTCTTAGGGTTAAATCTGTGTGTTACAAAAACATTGGCAAAAAAAGTTGAATGAAGTAGAAAGAAGGAATCCATGCATTTCAGAAAAGGGGAAGAGACTACAAGCGTAGGAAGGCAACTCCATACTCAGTGACACGGAGTAGCATTACAGATTGGCAAAAAAAAAGTCAGGTTTTGTTCAAATATCTCACAGTGCATTGTTTCTTGGACTTTATACAGAAATAAATACGTAGCCTGTATTCTAGAATTCTAACTCAGAAGGCCTGAGGAATTAACTCTGCAGCTGACTGGCACCCTGTAGCCAACATATACAGGGACACATACATAGGAATTCTGCACAACACATTGTACTAAGCTGTGCAAATTTAAAATCTGCCCTGAGATGTGTGGCCATAGTAAAATGAAATCTCCTGTAGGATTTAGTGGTTGTGTTAAAAGACTTTTTATCCATAAAATGTGTAAAATTTTTAAACCGATTAGCAGCTTGAGAATCTTTTCCTCACAGAAACGTTCCCTTCTGTGCACAAATTACTATTGTATACCGAATATCACAGTTTTCTTTATTACAGCTGGAGGAGACATTTGATTGAAGAAGCTCAGCTGTTTATTCTTATGTCATTAGTACTTGACCTTTTCATAGCTGCTGCTACGGGGAATAAGAGAAGAGGCTGCTAGCGCTGTAGACTGTTTCTCAGGCTTGCAGCCATCAATGGCACTGATGTCCTTAGTGATTTTTTTTTTTTTTTTTTGAGATTGTTCCAATAGCATTGCTCAAAAATAGTATTGCATTCTTGCAATTTTCATTTGACTGATGAACTAGAAATAACTCACCGTAATGCAGAAGGGGTAGCCAGAACAATATTGCTATTATTGTTCACTTCTCCTAAGTAAATTACCCAGCTTCCATTTTGCTATAAACTATATAGCCTGCCATACGAAATTGGAAGATTTTGCTATGCAGTCAGGAGCAAATCACTCAAGTCTTGGATAGTTACTAGTTTTACTTATTTGTAATTTTCAGTAACAAATGAAAGAATTGTAATTACTAGCCAGCCAACTGTGTGAGGTTAGAGTGCACACAGACTGATCTTTCTCTTCTGTCATTTAGGTTTCTCTACAACAGTGGAATTTCTGTATGAGTTACAATATCAGTCAAATGAAATTAAATCTCAGCTTGGAGCTTTGGTTGGTATGCATCTGATTCAAAAAGAATGGGATACAGAATCTGGAATCATAACACTGATCTTTAATATAGTGTTTGCACCTAACAAACCAATGAGGTAAGCTCCTTTTCCATATTACCAACAGAACATGCAATAAAATCCTGTCTGGTCACTCTTAGCTATGTAAGCACCTCCCTGCACTGTTCTCCTCATTTTGTTTTCACCTCTGAGATCTATTATTTTAGATTTACTGGCTTGCCACTTCTCAGTATATCATCTTTGGTATTAAAAGTGGTTTGTTTGTAATGCCTGCTAGATGGTTCTGCTGAGTTACTGCCTTAGTCTGTGTGTGCTTCTAAACATTGAAGTATTGAATGACTTCCAATGAAAATTAGTTTTTCTCAAAATTCGCAGAAAATATACAGATAAGATGGTTTTTCAGTCTTGAAAAACTTTTCCTAGATGAGTGTGTGTGCCTATTCTTTGGCTGGATGGGATGGTTGAATTTGAAATTAGTCTCTACTGCCCCAGTAACAACAGTCCACAGGAAAATATTACCTTCTTTTATAGCTACTATGTGAAAAATTACGGATTTGCTTTCATTTACATTGGTCCATCCCACCTCTTTAAAAAGAAACTGTGAAAGGGAGATCCTTTTGGAGAGAGAGAGGGAAGTTGTGCTTTCCTTTTGAAACAGTCAAATGTGTATGGGAAGGAAAGAAGCTTCAGTAAGACGGAGGCACATGGTGAATTCAGAGGCTCCACATTACCAGGAAGATTAGGGCACAGTCACTGCCGAATATCATGTGCAAAAAGGATCGTTTTCGGATGCAGTAGGGAACTGAAATAAACAAAGAGCAAACCTTCAGGAAAGACCTACATGATGCAGTGTCATTGTGTGAGAGGGGAGGTTAATTTAGGAACCCTTTTTATTTCTACTCTGTTCGGTTTTGGTTTGTTTTTTTTTTTTTGTAGTTTTGGTTTGTCTTTTTATGTTTGCCCACTTGAGACCTATCAGGCTTCATGTAAAGGACTCAATGCCTGGAATTTATTAATTTCTTCATCTTCGGAATCTAGAGCACCAACTGTCTTCTTAGATGGTCTGAAGACATCACAGTCCCAAGATTTTCTAAAGTACATAGACCATCATCAGATCTATTTGGTTGTAATATGAATGCTCACAGGTTCTGGACCAACTCCTTCTCTAACACCACTGAAAATAAAGAATAATGAGTAAAACAAATTGAGTTTAAGAAATTTGACTCAACAGAGAGTAAGCAGAAGAATCAAGTCTCCTGGCTGTGCCCATAATTTTACTTTCATATTATATCCTTTCTTGTACTTTGCTGTAAATATTGAGTGCTATTTAGTCTACATTCCAGTCTAAATGCAACTGATACTTACTCTGCCACAGAAAATTTAAATTTAAAGCCATCTGTATTTTCATTTTACTGTAGTATAGTTCTACAGACTTGAGGCTTATTTTGGACATTAAATTTAATCAATTTATCTTTTATAATGTTGTTCTATGTATTGCCTGGTTTTATCTGAAATTTTAAGGCATGAAGCAACTCTCATAGTACAGTGCACTACAGGAGGTGTTTGGAAGTTTCCAGTGCTGTTCATTGCTACCGAACCAGAAGTGGATGATGTCATCAACATTGAAGCAGTTGGCCTGAATAAGGAATCTATAGTTGGCTTTAAGCTTACAAGCCAGACAAGGTAAAAATACTTATGATAGAGTATGCAGTTTTCTGAGGCTAGAACTCATGCTCAAATGCATCAGATAGGGTGGATTTGGGCAACAGAAACATAACTGGGCTGCAGCTATTTCAGTACTACATCATTAATTTCAGGTGCTGCATTGTATAGGTAACATTTGATTTTGAAGCTGTACTGTAGAAAACAGCAGCAGTCTACATTTAGGCTGTAGCCCCTCAAGAAAAAATTTGTGGAATAGATCAAAATGTTCATGTTATGACTTCAAAGTTTCACCCTAAAATGCTTTTGTGTGGTCAAATGTGTAATATAATATTAAGGAAGGTGTGCTGTGATATTAAAGGCTCATTATTAAAGCCTTAATGGTTTTACTAACAGATTGTTTTTCAAAGGACTTTGTACTTGCACCAAGTTAAAAACAATCCTGTGCTTTAAAAATTTTTAAATGTACCATTTAAGTATTCCTGTTTTATTATACAAGTGTGTTATGAATTCTCTACTCTGCCCTTTCACTAGATAAAATAATTGTGTCATTCTTCAGTATTTTGTTGCTCTCCTTTTTAAAAGTCCTGCAGAAATCTCTGTTAATATATTTTTTACATACCTTTCACTGTTTACTCAGAGTTTCATAATATTATAGCAAAGCCATAGTGTCATTTGTCTACAGCAGAAAATAAATTGTCTACAGCAGAATAAATTATGTGGTATTGATACATAAGTTTTAAAACAGTAGACAGTGAACCTGAAAGAATCATCATGCTTACAATCTAATTAGCTTATGGAAGTATTTAAATTTCCTTTTTTCTTTAAAATTGACTTTTTTTTTACTGTATATCTAGAAAGTATGCCAGATCTGCTGATTGATAGTTAACTTTCATTGTAGATACATGCTTTTGTAGCATACCCAAAAGGAAGTGTCCTTAGTTCCAACTGATTTTTTTGAGAGCTTATTTCCAAAAGCTGTGCATCTAAGACGGACAGTTGTTCCAGCTTTTAGATGGCTGTCAGTGATAATAATTACTGAGGACTCTGAAAGACTCCTATCACAGTGTTCAATTTAACAGCTTCAATAGAATGCGCTATTTCAGGAACAAAAGTGAAGCAATTGCTCTGGCAATACTGTAATCTCCTGGTAGGTGTTTGATAGTAGTGAAGAGACCTAATGTTCTCTAGAAAGGTATTATAAAACCTGAATCATTATAGTTATATAAAGAAGGAGCCGTGATGGAAGACAGATTCCCTTTTTCCCTTAAACAACTTCCAACTGTATTTTACATAACAAGGGGTTCCCCCCATACATTTTGAATACAAAATGTAACACTTGCATGTACTGAATAAGATCTGTGTTGTAAATAGTGCCAACAACTGCTCTGTAAGTTTTATATTGCTTTAGCTTATCTTTGATTTGCTTAGGAGCTTTTGGTGGAGGTTTTGTTGTAGAAATGGAACAGTCAGCCAACCAATATTTAGCTTAAAGGATCTGCAGTTTAAAGGCAATTACACAAAAAATGTGTCTATTACAGAATGTAGTTTAATGCTTGAATAACTCAATGACTTAGATTAAAAATAAAGCCATGAAATATTAAAATATGGATTAAAATTTTCAATTGTGATATGGAGTGTCATCCTATAGACCTTCCCTGTAAAAAAAAAAAAAATCAGTCCTTTGGAGATTTTCTTAAGTAAACAGCAGCACAATCCCACAGAGAATCAGTTCTGGTACTTAAAGAAAGGTGGGGCTCTTTTCATCCTGCATGTAGATACTTTCGGTCTTCCTTTCTATGCTGGATAGTACCTCAGGGCACTGCTACTTTGAGAGTAACTGATGAAGAAACAGAAAATGTAGTTCTGAGTAGCCTGCTAGAAAGGGACTCTGCAGCTGTTTTTTTTTCCCCCTCTGCTACTTGCAGGACAGAGTGGTTGCACAGCATCACTGAGAAGACCTGTACATCTTTTTGGGTAGCAGGGTGCATAGTGATGCAACAAAAAATACTTGAGAACCATAGCCCCACCCCCAGAAGGCTCAGTATCTTATTAAGGACAGACTAGGATTCTCTTATATATAACAAGTTGAATTAGGAACTTCAGTGGTCCACAGAGCACGTTTGGTGACCACTACAAAGCTATGAGGTCAATGGTTTTACCTTTCTTTTTCTGTACAGCTACTACAACTCAAACGTGGGCTTCTCCCTTTAATTCCACCACTCCCCTCCCCAGCAAAATCCTCAATGTGTATGAAATATTTCAGACTGAATTAATGATTTTCCAGTTTGCCTATAACTATGTTTGATGTACTTGCTTCAGGAATGATGAACAGTTACAAATAGGAGGTAGTTGCTACACTGCTCACAATTGATCTGCAGTAATGAAAGCTCTGAGAGTCTGTGCAAATATGTTACTGACTCTCCCTTTTAATACATTTCGCCCCCAATGAGAAACAGCCCAATATCTGCTTCAATAAATAATGAAAGACACTGAGAGTGCAGCCAAGCAGTTTTGTTGTATGAAGAAAACTCATATATGTTTTTAAAACTTGTATGCACCCAGGACAGTTGTGATATATGAATAGTCCAATATTTTAATTTCAGCTTTACAAATTCAAAAGAGACATATTGTTGAACGGTTTCTTGTAATGGCATTAAGGTTGGTTAGAGTCAAATAGCAGATTTCACTTGTTAAACAGGAAAAATCTGCCATTTTTTAAAATTCATATGTGACCTTCTTCAGCTTTTGTCATATATGTAAGTTCAATTCAACACCAGCTGAAATCATTGACAGCATTTCTACTGAGGTAATTGGTTTTGGTACAAGCCTCTAATGTTTGTGTTAACATTGGTGTTTGTTTATTAAATGGATTATTGAATGCCAATGGTTTACAGAATGACAGCAGTATTAACCAGAAAGAATATATAAAATCTTATCCCTGGAAATAAAAATTATAGAAACTTGTTTAGCTCAAATTATTGGTCTATTATTTTATGCTAATATCTGTAATTGAAACAGAGACTCAAAATTCCAGAATTGATGCTTTGTTTAGGAAAACTAGTCCTTTCTATACTTTTTTTACTGAAAATAACTTCTTAATGTATTTCAATCAATTATGTTTTGGGATCAGAACAATTATATTAATACAGAACTGGTTTTTGGACACTATTTGCTACTATGTATTCCAGTACAGAGGTATGTTGATGGTTGGATTTATTTCTTCACATTAAAATACTAATATCCAGCTACAGCAGAATGTTACTTTTCTCCTGGTTTTGGCTGGGATAGAGTTAATTTTCTTCCTAGTAGGTGGTATAGTACTTTGTTTTGGATTTAGGAGGAGAATAATATTGATAGCACGCTGATGGTTTAGTTGTTGCTCAGTAGTGCTTGCACCAGTCAGGGACTGTTCAGCTTCCCATGCTCTGCCAGGGGCGCAAGAAGCTGGGAGGGGGCACAGCCAGGACAGCTGACCCAACCTGGCCAAAGGGCTATTCCATACCATATGGCGTCATGCTTAGTATATAAATCGGGGGAGTTGGCTGGGGGGGCAGCGATCGCTGCTCGGGGATGGGCTGGGCATTGGTCAGCAGGTGGTGAGTGGTTGT
>VZTL01038831.1:13065-27028 GCA_013400535.1 Scopus umbretta
AATTCTGTGATTCTATGATATGAACCTTATGGGCACTTGACATTTTTTTGTAAACTACATTACTTTTGAATGTTTAGTCAAGATGGTAGATAATTCTCTCCTGTTTGTCCTATCTGCTTATTTCTTATACACAGAGCCTCCTTTCACCAACATAATTCTAGCTTTCCAAGTACCTGTTAGTGATTGTTTTAATCATGTGTTGCTTCCCATATACAGTAAAATTTTATCCATCCTTCCATCCCAGCCTCTCATTCCAATCCTGTGTTTGTCACAAGCAAGGTATTTGTTATATTGAGGAAACATCTCAGATTAACTCAAACTATGCTTCAGAAAAACACACTTAACACCTGCTATCACAAAAACAAACAGCGTGGTATCAATCTGGCCTCCATGGAGTGGTATCTGCAAAATCCAAGCCTCCACCTGATTATAGAAACAGAGCTGGAATAAAGAGAGAACAAAAACAGGTGGACTGGGGAGATGAGAAGAAAGACGAAATTAGGCTTTAAAATGACTGCATGTGCAGACTTATCTTAACCTACATTTAGTATTTTGATCACCACTGTGGATATTTTCCTTATTTCTTCTATGCACATTTCATAGTGCATAGAATAAATGTTTAGTTAAAAACATTCCTTGATCACACAAAATTAGTTTTAATGCTTTCTGAAGAATAGCAAGCAACTCATTTTCTTCTGTACCCTCCCTAATACTGAATGGAAAAACAAAAAAACGTGTACAGTTGCAACTTTGAGAAATATTTCTATTTTATGGTAATTACTGCTGTATTTCATCAGAATTACCATAGGCTAGAATTATGTATGCTGTGAGAAAATGCGTTCATTATGCTCTCAGCACATGCACCCTCTCCTCACCCTCTCTCACATGCCAATGTGCATGTTACAGGCCTGGATTCCTCTGCCAATCTCTTTGTTACCATTTCTGCGAAATTCTACCATTAATCTAAAGATGTAATTAGAGTGTTTTCTCTTAGCATCTCCCACATAGTGGCAGCTGCAAAGAACAAATGTTGACTGAGCTCCATTTTTTGGAGTCTGAATGGAGACTACACATGCAGCAGAGCTTCCAAAAAGTGATGGTCATCCTTCCTAATAATACGATACCTGATATGTCACACATTTACCCAGTACCTGTGTCTAGCCATGTCACCTAGACTGCTTTTAGCAGGAAAGGTCAGTTTACCAGTCTGCAAATATACCCCTGGGTGGAACAGGAACGAGACAGAAATCTTAACATTTTGTGAAGATAAAAACCTTAGCTCCTGCTTTTGTTTTACGACATGTACACAACAAAAGTGATGTTATATTTAGTAAAGCGTTCCCTGACAGTCATTTGTCATACAGCGTTTCTTCATATTTTTTGACAGTCCCTTAATTCTGAAGCAGTCTTTCCAAAGCTGTGGAGTGATAATTTGAGTTAAATCTTTTCTGCTGTCCAGAGTTCAGGATTTAGAGTGGTTTATTAAACCAGAGTTGGTTTTGGTATGAAACAATACAAATTTTGATAAATAATGAGGATTTCCTAATTTTTTACCCATTGTCTTTTTGTTGTTGTTGTTGAAAATAAATTATCTAAATCATACTGATTATCACTAATAATGTTATAGAATTTGACAACTGCATACAGTTAATACATTTAAAGAACTTCACTACATAATAACTGAAATCTCTTGTGTCATCCAACAGAAGTTAACTACAAATTACAAGAAGTTAGTTTAGTTATGATTAACTATTATTGGAAGCACACTGCAACATTTTAAGAACTATATCCCTTATTTTCTTAAGCAGTTATATACTTTACAAATTAAGACATTTTGTTGTTATTCTTTTATTGAAAAAATTACATTTGATCAAAAGCACTATGCATGGTTTTTTATGTATAGTTTGCAGAATGCTGAGTTTTGTAAAGGAATAAATTTCTACAGGAATAATTTGCTGCTTCACTAGTTTGAGAAAAAGAGGAATAAATGTTACAGCTACTTTGAGCCTTAATTTAATAAAGGCTTATATTTTCAGATTTGCTGGGTATTTTATAAGTTTTGCAGTGAGTTCTCTATGGAAATATAAATTTTAAGGTTTTCTTTAACTGAAGACACAAGGTGCTTTTTAGTTTACTAACGTGAAAATTACCTAACATGAGAAGACTGACTAGCACAGACTATCTAAGAACAATGCTATTTAAGAATAAGATTAAAGGCGTAATTATAAATATGTCTATTAAATCCTAGCTCAATTTCCACTCTTCCTGGTTGCCATGATTGCAATGTCCAATTATTATGTAAATTCAAATTCATATTTACATATTGTTTATTATTTGAGTAAAGGCAGAGTTCATATTGTCTGATAGCAATATCAAACCATTATGACAGGAGTTATGGAACACGCAGGTGGGAAGGCACATTTGCTTTCTCTGGTTGGTATGGCCTCTGCCCTTATATTTACTAATTCATTTGTGCTTGGTTCATATGTGTTTTCAAAACTCTACACATCATTAAACTTTATTGAGTATGTTAGTATCTGCCAGCCTCGAGTTAAACAAAAGCCGTGTTGAAAAAATATAGACTGCTTCATCACTGTCCTTCATGGCTGAGAAGTGACAAGCCAAACCTTGACTCCAGAGCTGTTCTACCTGAAGCAGTAATCAAAAAGGAGGAATTAATTTTTAATCATTTTAAACCACACAATTATTAATTTTTAATTATACACTAAATATACAGACACTGAAAAGAAAAATGTCTGAAATTCAGGTGCTGTCCTGGGAATTTTATCTCCAGCTTTCTCTGTACTATAGAAGATGAGAAGGACAATCCATTTACTTATGCTAGCAAGCTAGCCAGGATGCCTGCTCATCTCCCTGATGCGAAAGTCAGTGAAAACACTGCTTGTTTTTTCTTGAGAGGACATCTTTATATCTAATTTCAAAACAAAAATTCATGATTTATCAGTACTATAGGCACTGTGAAATATACCTGTTTCTGATTGTGTATAAGTTTTTAATTGCTAGTTCTTGTACTGTTAGTCATATCTTCATCAGAATCCCTGCTGGCCTATCATATTATGACTATACATTTAATTTGCCAGAGTTTATATTTTCCTTATTTGGACATAGCTCCCAATTTGTGGAACATTTTGCATCCAGTAACTGACTTGACTCTCTCATTTAGAACTGCCAGGCTTTGGGGAGGGGAGGGAAGGGGCGGCGGGGGNNNNGAGGGGAGGGAAGGGGAGGGGAGGGGAGATTTTAGGTGTGACTTCATGTGTTCATGTAAGTGTGTATGTGAGTATGTGTATATATTTTACTCAGTACAGAAAAAAAATTATAGCTGCCTCTAGTACCTTGTGCCAATGCTGTCAAGAAGCACGCAGATTTTCTTTAAAGATTTTTTATTAGGTTTTCTCCATTTTTCTTTATGAAAATTAAAATCTGGCAAGGTTGATGGAATAAGATTTTTCCTCTGATTTGGCAAATATCTTGTGTTCACAATTATAGTTTTGTGACAGTTTCATTTTAAACTGTCTGGTCCCCTTGTCAGGACTAAAACGATAGCTTTTTCTCCTGTGTGTTTTCTGAGTAACTGTTTTGAGGAATCGTTTATGGTCTCTGAAAAAAACTGCTGTTGCATCACACCCTGCTGAGATGCAGTTTCTGCAGGAATAAAGTCCTTATTTTCTTGTGTCTTCCATGCATGCAGCCTGTCCCATCTCCCTTAGCATTTCGTCACTGCATCTGTAGTCTAAGTGATGCTCTTATATGTCTTATGAAGACACAAAGTGCTTAGTAGGGGTCATCATCCCTAACTACTTACAAGAAGACAGACTGAACATGGGAGATAAAGAAAGTGCTGTCTTAAAATGTTCCTAAATGTGGTCTATAGAGCAGTGATATTGGAAGTGAAGACCTGTGTTCAGGTCTCTATTTCCAGAATGAAGTTTTGAATAGTCACCTCAGATATTTATTGATGAGTGCTTTACTCTGCCACTCAGTCTAAAAGGCATCACTTCTTTTTCATCCCATGCCTGCCTTTTGTGTAGTAGGTATGCTCTAGGCATTCACAGCTGAGCAGTCCTCGTGGGAAATACAGATGTGAAAACTCAAGTCTTAGATGGCACATAGATGGGAACTCGGGCTGTAGCAGGATTAGTGCTTATGGCTCAGGGGTATAAACTCAGCTGCACAACTTTAGGCACTACGAAAAGAGATTGTCAGCATAAGTTTGACGTGACAAGACTTGAAGTGTAGTTTCAGACATTCAGTACTTTTGCCCACCTTGCTGTCACACAAGGGAAAGCTAGGCTAGTTCTGCTAATGCACCCAAGTCTGATGGCACTGCTAAATGTTAGTTAATTTTTTTGAGGAGGCAGAAGTTTTTTGGTTTCCATTTTCTGCACTAGCACTATTTGTTTCTGTAAACTTACAGTGTGACCTTTTTTTTCATGAGGGTATTTTAAATTTAAGAAAACCTTTTTGTGAAAACATATTCCAAAGGAGAGCTATTTTTAAACAAGATGACACAGACCCAGCATACCACCCAGTGAATAGCACTTGCCCAGGAAATGTGGGACATTTCCATAGAGATATGAATTGTCATAAAATATTAAATTTCACTTCTTTGTAAGTATTTTCTTTGAAAAGCAGTGTTATTTCTGCTGTGACAATCCATGAATAAACAGATTTGAACAGCTTTTCTTTGAGATGCTGTTAGTTTTTCATTCTTCAAGTTTTAGCAACTAAAAATGTGTTCCCTCTAAGCATGCATGATACTTATCCTGCTGTAGTGTGGCATGGTGTTGCGAATTATTTTTTGACCATGCTGTTGTATTTCTAGTTTCAATTTCTTTTGTTCTCTTTCTTTCCAGATAGTGATAGAGTTGTCCTCAGCAACACATATGAAGACTAAAAGGCGAATGCCTGACCACAAATACAAAAATATATATTCTTTTCATGCTGAGAAAGTTTATGGCGAGGAGTCCCTGAGGACCTGTGATAGACAGGCTTCAGTTTGGGATTGGCCTAAAATTGTTTTGTAGTCCTCAGCCACTGTCTTTACCAGGAATAAGACATTTTCTTTGGGCACAACAGTACTTCCATGAAACTAGCAATTAGTCAAGATCTACAGTACCTGTGACAGAAATTCTTTGAGATAAGGGATATATAATAATATTGATAGAAGAACTTAATTATTATTATTGCAATATCTTAAAGTGTTTAGTTTATGGGATATGAAAAATGTGGAAAACAGTGATAGAAAACTATTATTTTCCATGTGTTCATTTCAAGGCTTTCAGAACTCCCTCCCAATCTAGTAACACTCCACCAGATTGCAAATTCAGTTCTAGTCATAAAACTTAATAAAACGGGTGGCTTGTGAGTTTTATTTGATTAGGGATTGGAAAAGTGGTGGGCTTTTAATAGGAAAAGTGTATTTTCACTCTGACATGGAATTTATTTCTATCACTATTATTATATCTTTACCAGTCAGATGATTCTTTTCTTTCTAGTGGCAAATCCTATCATTATTCTGTGGTTTTTATAATATTTATAGTAGCATGTAAATATGTTTGAAATGGAAGACCACTATGCAGGTTCTTGTGTATAAAGATTATCAATATTTATATGTAAATGTAAATAATTACTACAAAATCTTCCTTCTGTAAGAATGCTATTAATATTCTATATTCATTCCATGGGCTGCCAAGTTTCCCAAGTCCTGCCACATGGTGGCGTAAGTGTTAGATTGTAGATAAACTGTATTGAGATACTGTAAAAGGCACAACATCCTCCTGTGCTTTTCTGTAGGAACCCAGAGCCATTCACTGCGCACTTCCTAGAGGGCAGCGATCCTGAGTTCCTCGTGCTGCCACAAGCTGGAGAACTTCTTCCAGCAGGCACTGTGGGAACCCATATAACGGTGGGATTCAAGCCAAGGATGTATGGCAAGAAGCATACAGCGACACTTGTAATTCAGGTAAGCCTTTCTGAATGCAACACACAGATATACCTTCAGGAGTGGAAGGAAAAAAAGAAATCCCATACAAAAAAGCAGCATTGAAACACACAAATGCATGCACTGTGATTATTTTACTACTCTTCACTATGGACAAGAATAAAACTAAATTTTTGAAAATTAACTCATGACAAGCTGGAAAAACATATTATATTTTAATTTCTGTATTATCCCTTTGCCATCATCACCAGAGACAGATGCTTATCTTCATACATTTGCCCCAACTCCATAGACAACATGACAGAATGACTTTTTACAGAGAATCAAAATAATTCTGTTAAGAACTGGTGGAGAGTATATGAGGAATTGAATATTGAATATCTGAGACCTAGGTTATTGATTTTACTTATATTATACCTCCTAGTTTCAAAGGCACTAGGAGCTAAATACTAAAGTGTAGAAGGCAAAATTTTGGAACACGAAGCCTGGAATATTTTTTTTTAAAACAAGCTTCAAAATAAACAAAAAGAATTTGTAGCCAAGTAGCTTCTGTAAGTCTAAAGGTCAGGAAACATTTAAAGACATTTATTCCTTCAGTAGTAAAACTGTTCTTATTACTGCAGGAATTATTTTTTAAGTTTTAAGTCATTCTTTAAAAGGAAACTGTGGAAAACATACAGTAGCAGCAAACACCCCAAACTCTCTACAAATCATGGTTTGCATTTTAAGTCTATTCACTGCATGTTGGCAATATTTTCAGGTTACCATATTAGAAGTGGAACAGAAATATTGATTTAAAAAATAAGACGGTCAAAACAAAGTTGATAAAAAGATGCATAGCAAATAACTATAGTGTTTTATCTCTCCGAGTGACAACTTGTACAACAGTGAATAAGAAATTCAAATCCTGGAAAAACAAGAAGGCCCTTTAATCCCTCCTGCTTGTTTACTTTTATTGTATTAGATATTTGATTAATTTAGTCTTTTTACATAAACAACAGTGATGATTGTCGCTCTTCTATTTGAAAAAGAAAATAACTGACTGAATTTATTCTGTGTTCTTTTGTATTTACATAATGCCATATGACACATCTACAGAGCTCAGAAACTTCTAATGTAGTTCTGGAACTGAACTCCTGGTTTTAGGCATGACGCATGTAAATGTGCTAGCCCTGTTTGTCTTTAGCTTGACTTCCATCTCTAAAAAAGAGCTTTAGCATAATGAATTTGTCTGGAATGGGATAAACACAATGGTCAAAGATTATTAGCTTTCTAAGGACTCATTCAGTAATCCAAAATTCCCTTTTAGCAATTTATCAGTACAGACGGGCTTTGAGTAATTGGATTTTTAACCTGCATCTACTCACACCTCAGTCTCTGCTTATGATCTAGGCAGATGGCTCTTTACAGCTCCGCCTTTGGTACTGCGTGTGGATGTAGGAAGTCCCTCACACATATTACATATACATGTCAGATCACATCTTGTCCTATCTATGCCTGTATGTTCAAAAATACATTGAGGACTCTTAATGCTCGTAGGCACAGTTTGGACCAATACTACGCCATCACAGTGTATTAGAGATATTTCCAACATTCTTACTCTAGCTGAAGTACTAAGTTGTTCCAGTAATGTTTTGATGAGGCTTGTGATCTCTTTGCCTTTATTGGTAGTCCTGTTGTGTACATTGGACTTCCTCCTTTCCTCTTCATGCAAGCTTTCATTCCTGTAGTTCTAATGTAAACCAGAGCATCTGCGACTGTGTGTAATTCTGCTGCTGTGCTCTCAACATTGACCTGAAATAAGACTTGATGACATGTTGAGAATGCCAGATACTCATTTCTCCCTTTCCTGTTGGTTGAAATAATTTTCATTAGTGACCTGAAGGAGACAGATTTAGTTAGATGACAAAACCAGGATTAAATCACTCTTATTTGGGATTAGGAGGTGGTGAAATGCAATTAATGTTGGACCTAACACTGAAGAACCTCTCTTGCACATATCCTCTCTAGCCAATATACTGGCTGAGGCTTTGGGCTATTTTTAAAAACAGCAAGGAAGTTTCTTTTCTTTTACAGTGTCGCATCTCTTCTGATGCTGCTATAGTAAAGGGCTACAGCACTCTTGCTGTAACATTTGTTTAGTTGCCCTGCTGAGAACCCAATCCTGAGGAGCTAATTAGCGTTAAGGGATTAAAATTTGACTTTACCAGAATGTAGTGTGTATGTTTTATTAACTGAATGTATATACGTAATTGAAATACTGTAGCCTCATTTATATTTTCTGCACACAAATCAGGTACTTCGTGGGATTTTTTGTGGATTCTTTAAGACTTTAATATTCATGGATACTTACAGTAGATTTTATTAACAGCAGATAACCTTAATTACTTTGCTGAAGCAATTAAATGTTCTTTAACCATCATTAAAACTTCTGTTCTCAGTCAACTACATATCAAAACAATTGAAGTTAGACACCTATTTGAACAGCTGTTAGAATTCTTAATTTTGTAAAAGTGACAAAGAAAATGACTTTAAAAAATTCTGTAGATCAAAGAATGAAATATAATAAAAAGCCAGTAAAAAAATAATCATGCTTGTTTCTGTAGCTGTGAAAGAGAACATCGTAATCTGGTCGAGCTACACGTAAGAAACAGTGACATGGTGCATGAAGAGCATTTCTGAATAGGTATTATTCCATAATCAGACTTCCACATTTATAATTGCTTTCATAAACAGCACAGTTCTAAGTGAAAAAAAAAAGTGTTGCCACTAATGATAAATTAGTGAAAAGAGTATGGTTCTTAGATAAGCTACAAAGTGCTGTGAGGAAAAAAAGGACTTCCTCAGCTGGACTGACATCTCAGAGCTAGGCTGTGATGTGCTGGTAAAGCTGCACGGAAAACCAACAGAGCTTAGGGACGGCACGATGCAGCTGGGGCAGGAGGATGCTCTGCGAAGGCTTCCTGGGGCAGGAATTGCTGCCAGGCACAAGGAGGAGCAGCCAGGAGACTGGCAAATCCTTGGAAAAGGGCATATTCAAGTTGGCTTACAGCTAATTTGCTTGCACTCTGCTGAATTCAGCTAGACACCTGAGCAATTGCTTTGTAATTCATGGGTGAGACTTCAGAGATATTCCAAAGCAGAAGGCACACAAAATACGTCTTAAATGATAAAATGGATGTCAGGCTAAACCAGATTGCAGGTAGCATTATCAAGCCCTCCAGAAGTCAGGCTTGCGCACCTTTGTTACTGAATAATCTCTAACTTAACCTATGGAAGATAGCATATCAAACCCATTTGTCATGCTGTTCTGGAAATAAATGATTCAGTGTTCAAGCCACAGTACCCGGGCGTGGCTTCTCTACGCTTGTCTATGCAAACTTGCATATCTTCACAGAAAATGGTACTGTTACATATTCAGCAGCTTGATGAAAATATGTTCTGCGTTTTTCCCGGTAGAATTGTTAATTCCCACAGTTTAATGTTATTCTAAATTGTATCTCTTAAACAGAATGAACAAGGAAAAATGTAACGAAGGTAATAGGATAATTGAAATAGTTTCACATTAAATAAGACATCACCTGTGTCCCTCGCCACTGGTTGATGTTGACCTGAGTTTTATGATTAAAAACAGAGATCCAGAAAGTTCATTACAGGCAGTGAATGTAGCACATCCTGTCATTAGCATCACAGGATTTTGAGTGCAGGATCAATACTCAAAATGTTTGATTCACAAGCATGAGGAAAGGTTACTTTGCATATTGAGACTATAGTTCTAATGCCAAAAGACAATAACAATATGGGAACCACTGCTGTATGAGGACATTCAAACCATTGCCAGTCCTGAAGGAATGGTTAATATTGATTACATTACATCTAAGCAATGCTGTGAAACATCTAATATTTGAACTGCAGAAGTCAATTAAGCCACCCAGAAATGTTCCCCCAAGCTAAGAAAGTGATTGTTAGGCATCTTCTTCATTAGAAATTGCTCAGAACCTGGATGGACATTGGTCTGATTGGGAGGTGGTGGCTGCCTGCCTTTGCACCGCTTGTTCCTTGTTGGTTTTTGTTGTTTGTTTTTTTTTCCTCTTTCCTTCACTTTATCTCGATCCATGAGTTTTCTTGCCTTTGCTCTTCCTTTCCACAGTTCCATAAAGGTTTGGTTTCATTTCATTCTGTATATATTGATCATAATTGGTCATCTTTTGCTTGTCACCACTGCAGTATAAATTAAGGGTCAGGGAGTATTGGATGCACCATCTGTAATTTCCTGAGTTTTAACTTATTTGGAAGTCTTGCAAATTTTATTTGGACTTTCCCGAGTTAACACTGTTGGGAAGATAATTGGGATACATTTACCTTAAAATTCCTGATACTTGCTCCCAACATTTAACACCCTCCTAACATAGATTTCTCTGGCAATTAATTAGCGTGTAACTCAGTAGTGCTGCCAGCCTACAGTGAATACACATGGATGATCTGTGTTCTGCAAATTAATCCTATGAATCATGAGCCATCTGTAAGAGTGGATTGAATAAAAAAAAATATATACTTTTATATAAATTATTCGGTGACTGTTACCCATATTTGCTGAACAAATTACTTCATGAACATTACTCAGTCAGCCATCAAGATGGTTAAATAACTTACTTGAATAACTTATGATATTTAGTAAAAAGTGACAGCATGCATCTCATTTTTGCATTCTTCAAAATATTCTTCAGAAATATTTAGCTCTGCAGATGGCCATTACTCCAACCAGGTGAGACAAATTATTTCTCTCTTCACACTTCAGTCAGGTTATAGTCATCAGGAATTTTGAGGTTTTGATAAGAGGAAGTAATTCATTTCAACAAGAAATCCTCCCTCAGACTGTCAAGGATGTTCAGACTGTGATCTGGTCGTCTTAAATTGCGTGTGAAATAGGCCTAGAGATGCATTGCATTCTTAAATACCCATGTTTATATTAGATATATCTTCTTAACAGAGACTCTCTTTTATATTTCTATTCTAGTAGATTGTAGTAGATTCAAAACCTTAATCTTTAGACTTTGTTACTACCAGTGCTAGTATTAGAATTGTTCCAAATTTGATAAATTGCACTGCCTGAAGCACAGGAAGAGGAAGAGTTCCTCTGATTTGGGAAATTTTGACACACCTCTTAGGCAAGAAAATACAGCTTGTAAGTCAAATATTCTATCATAATTGTATGGTCATATATAGATGACCTTTTGAAGTCTCTCTCTCTTCTCACCACCGCTCCAGAAATGTCTGAAACGTGATCCATCTTTTCCTTTGCTGAAACATGTCTGACCTGGAAACCAAAGCAGCGGCTTTGAGGCACTTGCACGGATTCTGAACTTGGCAGACTTGCTCTTGCTATACTTTTCATATTGGCTAGCATAGTCATTGTAGTTAAGCTGTACAGCCTTATCCTGAAGAAAATACTTAGGCTTCAGCAGCTTTTGAAAACCCAATATTTTCCCCTTGGAAAGTAAACACTCTAGTAAAAGAGACATTTCTGGATGTCTAAAGTTTCCTGAAAATCACTGAATATTAGGTTCTCTTGAAAAATACTGAATTCTAGGTTGTCTTGAAAATAGTGAATTCTAAGTGGTTCTAGTGCTAAACAAAGCACTAGCCCAAATTATGTTGACAGTTACAGTAACTCTTTTCCATTCCTGTAACACTCTTTCCCCTTTAGCAGAAAATGCTGAACTAAAACAAGAGTCTTTCTTTTAGTAAATCAGTACATAAATGCACAATTTTTTCACAATTACTGTCTCCAGCTTTCTTGGATGATAGCACATGATTTACAACAGATGGACTACCGTAGTTCAAGATGACAAATTAGGGTGGGTTTTTTTGTTGTTGTCATTGCTCTTTTTTTTTTTTTTTTTTTTTTTCTCTTGCCCCCCCCCCCCCCCTGTTGANCCCCCCCCCCCCCCCCTTCTATCTTGATGTAAAGGGTTCCTGTCATAATGCCCACAACATTTTACTCATTGAACCCAATGAGTTTCTACCAGGAAAAGAGTAATCTCTCCTGCCACAGAACCACATCTGATGCAGGCTACAACAGCAACAGAGTAGGTGGCTTTTTTCACCAAATCAAGCCACAAACTTTTTTTTTTTTTTTCCCCACCCCGCAGAATATACAATCTAGGCTATTTGTATAGCACATAGAAAATTAGCAAAAGTTTATTACTACCCAGAAGGCTATATCAATTGTTTGATGCTGGTGATAAAGGAAGCTGAGAGGTGGCATAGCCCATCACTTTTGTTTAAATCCCACTTCAAACAATTAAGATCACTATAGACAGTAAAGTTACAATATGTGTGGATTTCATGAATGGAAATGATTTTTTGTAACTTGATACTGAGTTTAAGTCGTTGGCTGAAACACCTATCAGATTTTTTCTCTGACCTTGAAGTGATCAATGAGATTTGCACACAGTGAATATGGCCCTGAGGTTAAATATTCTTTAACCTAAATTGTTCATCTGGCATACTAAAGAAAGAGAAAGCATTTAATATTGTACTGAAGTTAATAAAACAACAAGCTAACTTTGGCAAGCAATTTACTTTTCTTAAATGACAACTTTATCTTTGGACATAAGATACTAGTGTTGGTCCATGTCACGCCTGCTTTTGCTGGATTTTATCTTTACAGGCAGTGGAGTTACTAGATCATTTCATGGTATTGAAAAAGGTTGAGAATAAAGATGAGTTAATCTGCCTGTTTTACACAGGAATAATATTAAATTTAAATTAGATTTTGATTTTAGCAGAATAGTAATGAAAGTTTAAAAAATTATGCATGCATGGTGAAATATCTGCTAAGATCTTATGCTTACTAATCTTATTTGAATAAGGCAATTCATTCAGAAGACAGTATGTAAAATCAGTAGTGCCATTTTTAAAGTAGAGTTTTTTAAAAAAAGTTTATTTAAAAATACACAGCAAAAAAGTCACCTATTCTTTCAACTTTAGCACAGAAAAATATATATTCAGTTACTAAAATACTAGTTAAAAACAGTTGTCTGACAAGAAGCACCACAATTAGAGATTCATATGGTGACAACATTTAAGAGCTGTAAGTGTATGCAGCCTATATGTGAAATAGTGTAAATGCTGTAGAAGTACATAGCAGAGAACAAAGCCCATGCCAAAGGGTTTACAATTTAATGGAGCTTCTCCCTGTTGGATAACTGCAACATGAATGCAAAACTGCTTGCAGTCCCTTAAATATACTTTAGCAATGACAGGGTAATGATTAGAACAACAGGATAGACCATATGAAAGATAACAAAGGTAAACATCATCAGTTCAAACTTTTTCAGTGGCAAATATAAAATTGATAGTTAACAAAACTTAATAAAGTCAGAGAACCACTTTAACATCCTTTTTATTCTCTTCAGTATGTTGTTATACGTATGGGATGATGGCAGAGAAAATTCAAGATAGAGAAGGTTAACTGCTTTTCCCTATGGCCTTTGTAGTGCTTTACCCAGACCATAATTAATCAGCAGAATGCAATAAATAACTAGACAAATATACACACTGTGGTCTGCAGATAGTTGATGGCATTTATGCTATGTGAAAATTTGTTGCGAATTTGGATGCCATTGCTCCTCTCTGTAGGCCAACCCTGCTTGTCATACAGACATGCCCAGCAGNCCTGCTTGTCATACAGCCATGCCCAGCAGTAAAGCAGAAGCAGAGCTCTCAAAATGAAAAGAGCAAATGGACCACAAAGCCAGTCATGTTGGAAGTCAGACTGTTAACTACGTGCTTGAGGGAAAAACTTGAGCTTTGAGGTTGACTGTTGCACTGATTTCCAGATTGATTTGAGAGTATACCCAGCCTTTCTGACCTTTTGTTTCCTTGGATGAAGAATTACACTGCTGTTAGGTATAATGGTTATATCTGCAAATGATTGTTCTAAGGATTAAGTTAGTTTTAAATGGGAGATGAATTACATAAATCACAACTGTT
>VZTL01038833.1:0-25072 GCA_013400535.1 Scopus umbretta
ATAATAATAATAATAATAGAATTAGTAACTGTTTAAGAGAAAATGGCAGCCCTTCACATAGCTACTGATATTGTTGGGCAGTTTAGAAGAGATTAGTGAAGCATCTGCGAGAGCAGTGTACGTAGAGCAACCAGTCCCAGTAGACCACTGGCGGCATGGCTGGAAATCCCAATTCTGCGTATACTGCCTACGGCCACGTGTGCTTGTATTACTATATGCAATAAATATGTTGTGGGTGGTGGTATTCCCCCAGAGTGTAACTTCTCCCCTAAACCAAAGAGAATTAGGACAAAAGGTAGCGAGTTTGAAAATCCCCTGGTGCTGAGATGAATTCCAAAGCCCGTGGAGTCACAGTCTTTAAAAAAAAAAAAGTTAGTTTTCCTTGCTGTTTAACCTGCTAGAGAAATCACAGTGTTTGCTGTGAATATGGAGCCCCGCCTAACTGCTACTGAAGTTAGTGAAAGGGATTATTAGCATTTATTCAGAGCTCTTTTAACAAAATATTGTACATTAAGTCAAAAGCGAGGCTGTCTATGCCTGTAGAACTGATTTTAATGGGATGGAAAATCTACCTCACAGTGAGGGCACTGCTCTGGGTGTACTCCTTTATGTACTTGCTACATAAATCTATTGTGTTGTCTCGTTTTAGAACAATAATATGAATAATAGTTTCTTGAAAGCATTCTGGGCTTGTCTCTTCAAATTTTAATATAGTGGTATAATCATGTTTTCCAACCTATTCAGAGGTTTCTGATGTGATTCACATTTTCTGTGCACATGATACTTAACTTACTTATCAGATGGGTTATAAACATAGGTATTTACTTGCAGGAACTGAAATGAAGAGGCATTAATGAGAAGAACAGACACATGTGTGAAGATAATTTTTATGGCAGTTTTCATTTGTGTCCTCCACTTAAAGTAGTTTATCTGTTGCCATAAAAATCAAAACAAGGGGATCAGTAAGGTGGTGTCCTGGGTAGTCATTAAATCCATTAGTACCTTTCTTCCCTTTGCTGTGGTGGTCTTTGGGTTTTTACACGGAGCGTAACTTCATTCCTTTCTTTTGTTTAAAATGTACCTGACACCTTCTCTTTTCTCTCATATTTATAGGAAGGTGACTGAAGTAGTTAGGGGGGTTTTATTCTTCAGGTTTCCCAAAGCCCAAATTCCGTGTCTTCATTTTCTTTAAAACATCTGATGAAATATTGTCTGACATTCAGATGAAAACTCCAATAATAACACTCAAAGAGAATCTTTATGGGGAACTTTGCTAGCACTTGCCAGTTTTGCTGCATAGAAATGCAATGTGAATCACAGTATACAGTTACTTTTCTTTCTTCCATATCCTCCTAAACTAGAAAACAAAACTTGTTTTAAACTTGTTTTAACAGATCTTCAGTTTGGGTGGTCTTTGAACTGGCAAGAGCAGAGCTCCACCTTCTGAGAAATTCAGTACTATTTCTTTTCGGGTGTCACTCTTCTATTGTAGGATGGTCCCTGTCTACATCGTTAGCAAACTCCTCTCTTTTGGTAGTAGCTGGTCACTAAGGAATGAAGTGAGCAGGTAGCCAGGAGAGTTAAGGAAGGTCATCTCCATTGTCCTCACCACCGTAATTAGTGTTTTGCAGATGGGTGAATTTCCATCTTTGTTTCACAAAGTTTTAGTAAAAAATAATGAATAAACTGTTACTGAATGTCTAGTTGCATAGCATTATCTCATACGACGAAGCTGGTGGGGGAAGCCATGCAGGAAAGGCTGGTCTTCTGGTTCGGGGGGAGGGGCAGCTGGATAATAAGATTCAGTGGCTTTCTTAATTACATCCCTAGCTATAGACATACCTGCGGTACTGCTGATTTCAATCAGATTATTGACAAGAATATAAATTAGGTATACATGGGTGTGCTTTTGTGCTAACAGTAGTATTGGGAATAAGATTTCCTCTGTCTGTTTTGGTTAGAAATGATGAAAATTCTGTCCTTCCAAAACAAGCAGAAAGATGGTATTTATTGTAAAAAAAGCTGTTATTCTGTTATTTTAGGAAGTTTTCTTAACCGTTTTTTAAGTCACTAGGCAGAATGAAGAATAAAGGGTATTGCTAATTGCACATCATTGTTGTTGTACTCTATTATGTTCCCTTTTTATTTCTTTGAGCTGGAAGTTATGACAATATCTCTGTAGTGTCTTTTAAAGTAATGGAATTTCTGGGAGAGTGATGTTTTTGCATCTTCAAGTTCTCTTTAGGAAGTACTGACAATAAAAATCTTTTCCTTGTCCCCAGAAACCTAGTGACTCATTTATCCAGATGGGTACAATATGAATTGTGTCTGAGAACCAGGGACTGGAATGCAAAGAGTTTGGTGTTGTTTGTAATGTGGTTGAAAAGCTGTTCATATAAAACAGCAGCAGAAGTTTCTTTTAAATCCGTAGAGTTCCCTACATCAGCTTGCAGAGACGCTTTCCATCTGGGAAGAAGATGTGTGGGGGAAAATTTCCGAATTTTTTACTGCTGTAGATAGTGAATTGTGGCAGCGAGTTGTTCATGTTTCTCTATGGTATAAGAACTGTTACCGTAACAGCTGAGCAGGTCATGTGAGGAGTGTTTCGCGTGTGCTTCCTTGTTTTGGTGGGCCTCATGTTGGGCCATATCTCTTACCTCTTTGCAGACTTGCTTTGTGCTGCTGTTGGCCTTTGTCACCCATTTCCACTCTTACGGCTGTCTGGTGCATCCACTTTTTCCCCTTTGCTTTCGAGCTGATTTCAAAAGGGACGTTTTGTCTGTGCATGATGAAGTTAAGACCTTGAGCCGTGTTCTGGGCAGTCCTCCTACGTGGGGCAGAGATTTGCCTCACACAATAGCAGAATAAGGATTGCAGCAGCTAGTCTTCAGGCTGTAAATTAACTTCATGGACCAGGTCATGCTGTGCTTTGAAGTTGTTGCTTTTTCATTTGTGTGCTTCCCTCATTTAGTCTTCAAGAATATAAATCTTTAGGAAGAATTATCATAGTTTAAAAGGCTTAGACAAATAGCAGCTGGTATTGGTTCGTGGTCTCCAATTGGTTCCAGACATCCCTGGTTTTGATAAGACTACAAGACATTCAAGAAATTCCCTGCCTACAGCTTTTGCTAATGCCATTAACTGTAACGTTGTGATGACCGATGCTTTTGGAGCTGATTAGCTAGCATCCTGTGTGACTGATAAACACTGTAATTTAATTACTTCTTCAGAATGTCCTCATGTTGTACCCCACTCCCCCTTCTTAGATTACCTTTATTTTAAAATACATGTAGAAGAAATGTTTAATGGGGATTTTGAAGGCGGCCTCAGAAACACAAGGATGCCTGTGTTCAGCTCGTGCTCAATAGGACAGGATGCTCCACTCCAGCAGCGCCCAGAACAAGCCTTGCTCTGTTCCCAAGCTATTCAAAGTTGGCTTGGCTCTGTACCCATGGAGGTGTCATCCCAAAGGGAAAGACTTCACCTGAGCTTGCAACTTTTGGCTTTGTGTAAAGCTGACATCCATGTTTTCATTCTGTTTGGGTGTCAGAGACAGAGAAAGAGCTCATCACAAAACCTCCTATTGGAATCGTCCCATGCATAAAGTACTGGCAAGCAGAAAAATGCTCTGTGAGGAGTGTCTGAGAGCTCAAAGAATGAAAAGTAAAGGGCAATGATTAAATAAACCCAAGAAAAAAAATGATTATTCTTTCTGGGGCACAAAAGATGCATGTTTTGAATGTCTGTGGTGAGAGATTAGATGAGGCGTCTTCATTATGTGTATATCTGTCCTTTTTCTCTGGACTTCTGTGAATTGCTCTCATGATAAGCTTTTGTAAATTCTGGCTTTTGCTTATAATAGTCATTCCTTGAAAGACTTTTTAAAGAAGTGTACTGTAAAGTATAATTTTGCATTTGCAGATGTACAAGATGGTATATTGTCTTCCCTTTATTCACCCTCCCTGCCAAATAGGATTACCTCTTACTTCCAAAAGTATAGCCGTAGCTGATGCCACAGTTTGTGAGCACACGTGTAAGGAAGCCAGAATAGGTAATGTCTCAGTTGTAGTACAAGCCTTAGCACCGTTTTGTTAACAGGACCTTTTCACCCTTTCATTGCTTACTTCTTCACTGTTGAAAATAAGAGGCGAGATTCTTGTTCAGTTCTTGTGGTATTTGGCAGCATTACAAGGAACCTGAAGCAATTTTGCTTCTAGATGAGCCTGCGGGTCATAGTTCACCTGAGGCTGTTATTATATTTATCAGCCTGTTTTCTGAGTCACAAAGGTCCTTGTCCCCACCTTGGCTCATCTCAGTGTGTGGTGATAATGTCCTGTGTGCACAGGGACGGGTGGGGCGTGCCAGTGAAAGGTACGAAGTCAACACACCTTAGAGAAAACATGATGAACTTTCTCCACAGCCCTAAACCACCTGTTGAACAACCAACATGCAGTGATCGGAGCTGACATTGGAAGATCAGCATTGTCAGGGGATTTTAGCGCAATCTTCAGTGCATGAATTTAGTGTACATTAACCTAATGAACGTGCCTTTACTGCTTTCCCATGTGTGAATGTGCCTAGTCTGTTAAACACAGCTGCCTTTTCATTTGTACTGTTTATCGGTATTTGTGTATATTGTGCACCGTGGGTCAGATTTTAGCTGCAACTACCAATCTGTAAGTTGGGGAAACGAAAAGCAAAATTTCACTTTTGTGCAGCGCATAAGAATGTGTGTTCGTGTAGATGAGTGTGTACCTACATAGATACTTAAAATCTGTCATCAGTCTTGATTCGGAACTTTGTCTAGTAACTATTTGAATCTCTTCACTTTCCTGATTTTACACTGAATCTGGATTAAGCTGTCTGTTACATCTGCATGTACCTGTGTTAGATACGTTTAAAAATAACATGAAGGGTATGTATATGTTCTTGCTTTTGGCCCAGTGATTTGTACTGAGCATATATAGCTCATTTTTGCAGTTTGCCTGGGTATAAGCATGTCTTAACCTACTAGTCAGACAGAGAACCACACATGCTTGTGTTGCCAATACTGTCTCCCGTTTATAGATAGAGAGGCCATAGTAAAGAATGAGCAGCACCTATCAGTGTAGCTATTTCACTTTGCGTATTGCATTAGTGTAGCTATGCAGCTTTGCTTTCAGCCAGCTATACAATCTAAGCTCATAAAACTGAAGGCAACAAAACTAATCTCCAGAAAGGGGGAGGGGGGGGGGGAAGCCTTCACGAACCACAGGGTTGTGTTTTTATGTAACTGCTTTTGCGGCTATCAAACTACCCGAAGTTCATGGTGTGTTCGTCTTGTCAGTATGCATTTAAGACCACCAGCTTTGTTTTATTTCAAGCCATCTTTTGGGTTGGTGTAACACAATATGACTGAATGTGTTTTGGCAGGGAATAACTAATTTAATCCATATACCACCAGATGAAAGTAATTTACTGTGGGTTTGTGGAAGAGCTTGAATTTTCAGAGTAGCCCACAAAGACATTTTTCCCCTTTTAATTGCCCCTTTTTATATCTAAACAGATCCAGCAATGGGAACAGAACCTGGAAAAATTCAACATGGACCTTTTCCGAATGCGATGTTACCTAGCCAGTTTGCAAGGTGGGGAGCTCCCAAACCCAAAGAGCCTTTTGGCTGCTGCCAGTCGTCCTTCAAAACTGGCACTGGGGAGGCTCGGCATTTTCTCCGTCTCATCCTTCCATGCACTGGTAAGTCCAAAGGCACTTTTCATGGGTGCGTTAAACAAAGCCATCATTAATATTGTTCTTAAATGTGGAATTGCACTGGGATAATACATGGCTGCACCCACATGCATTGGCTCAGACAATCCTGTTCTCTTCTCACCCTTTCTGCCTGTTCCTTGACTGCAAAAAAAAATTTTCTTCCACAGACACAGACTTTGAAACCACGAGGATATGGCCATGACTCTTTTTTTTGGCCCCTGAGGACTCCAGAATTGGGTACTTCTGACCTATATCTATAAAAGAAACAAACCAAAGTATTCTTCAGGTGTAGATGAGCTGTTGTGTTGAAATTTTGTCACTGCGACTTCACCTCCACTGAGTTCAGAGTTTAAAGTGTATAGGAGCTAAGTCACTTAGAGTGAAAAGAGCCTAACACTGAAATTTCCAAAAGTGATTCAGGTCCCTCTGGCCTGAGCTGATCTTTTTTGGAGGTCCCAGATACCTCTGTTTTTCAGAAACAGTCTGATACCCTCCTGAAGAGGAAGAATTTTTAGAATAGGCTGCAACTAGAGAGAATTCAAAATTATAAGTCACTTTTTAAGAACTGTGGCCTGCGTTTGCACAGAAGAATGAGGAAGAACCTTAGCTGCTGTAAGCTGTTGTCCCCCTGTTGGCTTTAAATGAAGTATGGTGATAGCAGGTTTGCCTCTGCTCTTAAACCTTGGCATGTGCTGCATGAGAAGTCAGTCTGAATAGTAGTCCTGAAAGTCGTGTCAGGGAACATGTTTCTCTCCACCACTGTTTTTATCTGTGCGGTTTATGTCATTGCTTTTTAATAACTCAATGCCATAGCATGTTTATCTCCTATGTTTGGCAGTTTTGAGAGTCTTTCTTTCTCTAGAAATTTCATATCTGAATAATAGGTTATCATTCTTATTTGGAGTCTTTTCATTAACTTCTTTTGTTGTACAGAGCAATATTTTCTTAGTTTCTCCCTTCCTATGACCTTCTAATTTTGCCCCATGACAAAAAAAATTATATTATCATGCCACTGGAATACCAAAACAAGCATCATCACTACTGAAAGTTTAAAACACTGTCCTTGCACTTTGGCATATTACATTGAGGTGAACTGAAGTAACTCTTACTTGATGCCTCAAATCGAAATAACTGTCAATATTTTGCTCTTATGAAAGTGATATAGGAAGGCCTGTCTCTGTTTAAATAGATCTGCTCCAGGGATGAAGCTGCTCTCAGGAAACGTACCCTATCTCTGTCACAAAGAGTCCGAAATAAGAAGGGTTTATTTTCTTCGCTAAAAGGACTGGACACACTGGCAAGAAAAGGAAAAGAAAAGCGACCTTCCATAACTCAGGTAGATCTTATTTGCTGGGGATAGGTATAGAAGGGCTTGTTTCTGCTGGGGCTCATCATGCGAGGTGGTGTTGGTGCAGGGGGTAGGAGACGTCTGTCCATCAAATTTGCATTTGCAGTTTCAGTAGACATGGTGAATTTGCAATGGGAGCATCGCTTGTGAAGAGTATGTATCTAATTTTGGGGTTCTTTGTGATAAATAAGGTTGGCGAATGAGAGGTTTCGAACCAGTGGGTTAGTTTATTATCAGCAGCACGAGACCATCAGGTTTGAATTTGTAACAAAATTTTCCTTCTGGCACATCGCAAACTGTTTGGAAGTAGGGTTTCTTTGGAGAGAGCCTGTATGCACAGTCCTTAACACAGCGTTGTGCTGGGCTATGACTGGGACTCCGAAGTACTGTTTCAATTTAATGTAGAGTAACACAGGTGAGCCTTCAAGGGAAAAAGAGGAGAGACAGCTGCAAAAAACAGCTGTCTTTGGCATGGCCTCTCAAAGCAACAGACCCCGCTTGGAAGTACGTTGTAGCCAACAGGAGAAGACTGCTGTCACACAGGAGGCCAGCTGCAGGTGCAGACAGCTGAGTAATAAAGCCGTGCCAGTTTACACCAGCTTGAAGGCTTGGCGCAGGTTTGATGTGCTGGGACAGGCCGGCCCCGGGGAGAGGGGCTGGGCTCCTGCGTGCCCCGCTGAAGGGCTGCGTTACTGCTAACGAAGCTACGGCATCTCACCGGGTCGTTTTCTCTTTGTGAAACTACTGGCCCATGCACGCGTTTAGTGTAAACCCCACACTTCAGGAGTCTGTATTTCCTCAATAAAAACACAATTAAATGGGAAACAAAAGTTCACTGCCTGCTCCCTGACACAAAGATAAATAACAGCAGAGACACCTCCTTGATGGGGAGGCAGAAGGTGTAGAGATGCACCCACACTCAGAACAGTACTATTTTTGCTAGTCTTTGCCACGTCTGCTCTTTCTCCTGCAAAGCAGTAGTTTGTGCGTTGTTCGTGAGGTGAATTTACTCCTGCTGTTCCCCGGCCCTTGTATTTTGATTTTATTAGTCAAAAATCTGTGATCAGCACTTGAAAATCAGCTGTACTTGCATGTCTGGTAATCTGCTTGTGGAATATTTAAACAAGGCTATCTGTACATATACTGCAACAGTCCCAGAGCTGATGCAACAGATTTAATGTTGCAAAGTAACACATCAGGATTTTCTGGTCTAGTGGTTTGTATTTTTAATAAGTAAACATTTATCTATGTATTACACGGGGATTAAGCTTCTTTGGGTCACTGTTACGCATTTTAGCATATCGATTGAGATGTGTTTGCACAGTGAAATTGAGTAAGAAGAAAACTCAAGTCTGTCTCATGAAAGAGGGAACCAAAGGAGAAATTTTCTCCAGGTTGTCCTTTTTTTACATAATTTGCCCTGTGTTTCCCAGCAGGTGAGGCCGGTCTGCGAGTCCTGCACGTCTATTTCTTTATTAATAAGAACTCTGAGGGACGGGATGTTATGCCCCTTAGTTCCATTCCCAGCGGAGCTGATAGCTCACACTGTCTTAACTGGGTAATACGTCCTCCCGTATGCTTTATAGCCCATGAAGGGGATTCTGCAGAGCTCAGGGACAGGGAATCTCATTTCCATGGCAAGGAGAGAAGGCTCCTGCTTGCCCTCCTAGTGCTTTTCTGAGTGTGGAGGAGGGAGCCCTGGCACAGGCAGAGGTGCCCCCAGCACATCCTCACTCTCCTTATTCCAAAACTCACAACCAGCTGTCCCAAAAAAGTGTTCATTTTCATCCATGAGCTGAGGTTCTTGGGTTTGGGCTTTTGGGGGGTTTGGGTTTTTTTTTGTTTTGTTTTGGTTTGTTTTTTTTTTAAATTAAACATCCTACAATAAAATTAAAGAAATGTAAATGCTGAGTGTTGCATATGAATAACACCGGGCTATGACTCATATCCACAAAAGTGAGGAATTTTTAAGGGCATGGCTTGAAAACTGACCCATGAACCTAGAAGATGGCTTGAAAAGGGAGGCACATCCTTGCTCAGGATATGTGTGTGCATATAATTGTATATCAAAATCAGAATAGGCCTGAGGCTGCCTTTCTTGTCATCTGTTCCAGCCCACTGCGAAACTGGGTTAAGCAGAGAAGTGTAGCTCGCTTCTCGGCTCATTGTGCTGTGATGTCTGTGTCAAACAATAGGTTAAAAATATCTTGCTTTCTTGGATTTAATTAACGTTTGTTTGACTTGGAGCTGGTATGTTTTAATCTGCTGTACGTTAGCTTCAAAATTAGATGGTACAGTCTTGAACGTTGTTGTGTCAGAGAAGTTTTTAATTTTATCTTAAGTTTAATTTTATGTTACTAATAAAAAAAAAGTTCAGAGTTTCTATGTTGGGAGGTTTTCATAAACATTAATGAAGTGGCTCAGTATTTTACAAATCAGTTAATAAAACTGCTCTGTAGCAGATGGGGGATGTCTAAGCTCACATTATCCTCAGTTTCTTAAATGCTTATCTGCTTTCTGTGTCTAAATGATAAACTGTTTTAAGAAATCATAAACAATAAAACACTTTGATTACATCTGTGGGCGAGACAAGGAAGAGGAAGTTCAGAAGTGGTGCCCTTTATTTGCATTGGCAGAAACTGGATTTCATATGAAATTTTGAGAGAGAGTTTATTGTTGTTTTAGATTATCCAAAAAGGCTTTGGATAGTACTAAAATAAAAAAAAAAATTAAAAAAGAAAAGAAAAACCTGAACCAAAAAAGCTCAGATGTAAGTTTGTTATTGTCCTGATTTATTGACTGCAGGAGGAGTTAAAAAAAAATGCTATTTATATTTGCACTTTGGGAGGGTCATGTTATTACCTGCAAATCTCAACATTGTGTATAACTGTATAGATCTGTCTGTGTGTTTATACAACCCTTATTACCAAAATATCTGATTGTATCCGTAACTATTGTTAGATTTTTAATATTTTAATATTTTACTATTTTTAATAATGAATTTAAATTTATTTTTAATATATTTAATATTTTTAATTTCATTAATAAGCCTAACACCTTTGAGAGATACTAGTAGTTAAGCTTTCAAAACAGATGGAGAATGTAAGGCTCAGTTTCTGCTTTCATCACTTCCAAAGCAGACACAGTAGTCAGCTATTTTCATTACTTAATAGTATGGGTTTGGGGTCAAGTGTGCCTTTAAAGCTAAGCCAGAAGTTTCCATTTATAGTGTCAAGCAAACTGCTCGGTTAGAAGAGATGAAAAACTGTAGGGTAAGAAGTTTTAGAAAACAGCAACAATGATTTGAAATAGTTCCTTTAAATCATTATGAGATTTGTAGCTGTACCTAACACTATCCCAAAGGGTGGAACTGTAACTCCAAGCGTAGTGCATGATTTGAAGGTAAAAGACTTTAGTCTTATTGCTAAACAGTAGATAACAAAAAACAAGGACATGAATGCTTTTATACATATTTGAATGTGAGTGTGTATGTAGCCTGAGAGAGAAAACTTGCTTACATTTTCTTTATAGAGGGAGATTTGTATTTCTTTAATACTACTTCTAGTTCTAATAAAGCAATAAAAAGCACTAAAAGATCCCTGGAGTTTAGCAGGTTGATATATATATATTTATTTATTTAGGTTTCATTTTTATTATTTTGAAGAATTTACCTAACACGGGTGAGAAATAAAAGGGTTTGTTTGTTTAACCTATTTGTTTATCTTCAATATTTTTAATAGATTTTTGATTCAGCTGGAGGACATGGATTTGCTGGTGTCCAGAATTCAGCCAACTCTGCTGAGGTAAGATATGCCTGTCCTCATTCATCATCATCTTGTTTTTAAATTCCTGAATACATTTCACTATATTTTTGACGGTTGGACTAGATGATCTTAGAGGTCTTTTCCAACCTTAATGATTCTGTGATTCTATGATGAGGCTGGTTCAGAAACCCCACAGAGGTTCATAAAATGCAGTTAGTGTTAGATGGCAGGATTATATTTCTGCCAATGAAACCAGTTTAACGTAAGTTTCTGAACGTGCATGGTAGCCTTTTTCTTAAAAAAAAAAAAAAAAAAAATCCCGAGAAGCTTCTTCACAACACTAGTCCTTGCAGCGTATACACTGTCTGAGAGACATCTGGAACTGAGTTTGTTTGAAAGCATCCCCTCACAGTATGGCAAAACCCAAGGTGTATTTTTCCCCTTCGCCTGCTTCAACAGAACCTGTGTATTTTGAGTATAAAGGCAAATAAAGTCTAATTAAAGTCTGTGGAGCATGCCAGCAGAGAAGTGTGAATTAATATATAGCTGGAGATTGCCCAAGTCAAGGAAGAGGAAGCCGCATCCCCTCAACTGCGTTACTCAGTAAATAGCTGCGGCTGATTTTCTCCAGTGCCCAGGAGGAGGAGAGCTGTTGCTCGCCCCTGCCTGGCATGAGTCCTGGTCCCTCTCAGCTCCCGCAGCCTCCCTGGGGATAAAAGCCCTGTCCCCCAGTCTGAAAGCAAAGCAGGATGCTCCAAAATCCATAATCACATACATGTAGGACTACTGAGTGCTGTCTATGTGCTGCGGGGCTTACACAGCCAGAATCCTTCTCCCTCAGTAGGTTTGTGCTGGCTCCAAATAAAAGATTCAAATTAATTCTTAAGCACAGGGTTTCTGGACTTTGTTTTCTGTATGGTCTTTAATGGGAACATGTGCCAGACTCAAAGGGGTATTTGTCTTCCCATCTACCCCTGTCCCTTTGCCTCCTTTGTTCCCTGAACCAGATATTGCCCCGATACAGTTTAAAACTTGAAAGAAGGCTTTAAAAAAATCATACTACAGTACTGTTCCCTTTCAGCTGAGTTTGTGTACCAGGTATTAGACAAAAAGTCAAAACCTGCATTTAAAATGAAATATTACTCTTGAAAATGATTAACTATAATGAAGAGCTATAAAGCTGTCTTGTGAGGAAGGTCTGGACAAAGTTCATAATTTCTCATAGGTTTTTATGTTGGTATCATTATGTGCTACATGGTTCATTTTCTCATCAAATGCATTTATCTAATGGCTAGGTAAGAAAGAAATATATAATTATGCAAAAGTTATACCACTGAGAGAGGCATCTCCCACTGACAGCAGCTAATCCTGTAATGCTGTTTTGCCTCCTGAAAGTATCTTCACGTTTTCTTTGTTATTTGAAAAAATATATTGAAACACCTGAATTCCCTTAGTTACTTGACCACTGGCTTGTTATGTCCTGGGGTAGGAAAGTATTTAAACCAAATCACTCCTCTCATGTCAAAATAAATTATAATTATGAGGGATTTCTGGGTGAAATGATCTCCTGTAGAGAACACTTATGAATTCCTCCAGAATGTACCATTAGGGTGTGGTGTGAGATGGCATCCATTTCCCACCTCAGAGACAGCAAACACAATTTGTTTCCATCTGGTCCTGTTAAAACATGGAAAGGTTTGGTCCCTCCTAAACCTGAGAAGAGGCAAAATCTCTTGGGTGCATCCCCTGAAGGTTTCTCCTGAAGGGCTGTGACGCTGGTCCCTCCATTTAGCGCTGACCCCCTCAGGGTTGGGAACTCGACGGTGCTGCCTTGTGCAACGGGGTCTGCTGTGGGTCTCCTGTCCTCTAGCTTAACAAGTGCATTTGCTCTTCCTGAAGCCTTTTGAGGAGACAGAGAAAGGGTTTGAAGGTGCCCAGGGAGCAGGCAGGATGAAGTCCTCTCCGTTTGGTGCCGCATCGGGGAACGCACAAGGTCTGGCTTCTTCACCCAGCTCTCACAACAGAGTTTACATGTTCTCCTTAGCTGCTGGATAAGAGCAGCCTGCTCCGAATTCAGGCAGGGGCTCGCAGCCCTGCTCCCTGGGTAGAAGGGACCAGTGTGGGGGCAATGTCGCTGCAGATCTTGGACCAAGCTTTTACAAAGTTTATCAGGGTTGTGTTTCAAGACTGAAAAAAACCCCACCCCAATTTGGATACTGAAGCAAAGCAAAGCTCTGGAGCTCAACCTTATTTCTAGAAAAACATTATTATTATCTCAACCGTATTTCTAAAACCTTTTTTTTTTTAATGGGAATTAAATATAGCGTGGGCATTTTTAAGATCCTGACATTTTGATGAATCATACAACAACTCAGAAATGATTCATCATTACTTTGAAAACCGTTACTTTGGCATCAGCCCAGTTTCATTGGCTGATTTCAAATGAAAAACAAAAACAGCATCAAAACTTTTATAAAATGCTAGCTGAGGAGTGCAGCAAATGATGAATAGTGAAGTCTGCCAGGGAGGCTGTATTTTCCCTGAAAAGAATGATAAAAACAGAGGCAAACAGTGGGGGGAAATTATGAAGTAACCTATTGGTCCTGCAGCAGCCCTGTGGCACAAAGTGTGACAGTCTGCAAATCCTGGCGCCTATTTCTGGAAAATTGGATGGCTTGTTATAACTTTATGTGGCAATGAATGAATGAACTATTGTAGAATTAGTCACTGCAGGCATAACAGGAAAAAAAAAATCTCTTTTCATGTCAGATTTTCTGAGATGGAAAATGTGGGTGAAGCAACAGTACCTTGAATTCAGTTAAGGAGCATAGTCGTGTTTAGTAACAGAGGTGAGTTTATCTCAAGGAGTATGCTTGAGCACTGGTGTACATGGCAAGGAAAGGAAAGGAAAGTGTCTAACACTAGCTGCAGAACAGAAGTCCTGTCTTAAAAGGTTTTAGAAGAAGGTGGCCTTAAGCCTATTTCTCATCACCTTTGTCCTCTGTTTTGGGTTGGTTTTGTTTTTATCTCTGGTAATAGTGGGATCTATTTTTGTTGGACAGATTTGAAGAACTGCTGTTGCAGTGCAATAAACCACTGTGGTAGCTACAAACCTCTGAGATGCTGGGAGCATCTCCCTAGCTGAGGCAGCGTAGCCTCAGTTTTCCCTGGAGGAAGCCGCCGGAGAGTTCAGTCTGACTCATTCCTGCTCAATTCTCGCAGCCTGCCTGCCTGGCCCTTTCTTCTTTCTGTTATTTACACCATGGAAGGAGGTCAGCGTTTATTCCCAGATGCTTGATATAGTGCTTTCTGAGAGGACCATGCTTCTACAGGAATTATGTTCTTCAACAATACCAATGTTAAGAGCAGTCTGGAACCACAGCCACTGAGGTGAAACTTCACCTGGTGTAGATTTCATCGCTCCATTAATGGCAGAAGCATAACAGGATTCCTATTATGTATAGTAGTTGCTGGTTTTTAGTAGGGTTTCCATGGACGGGTGTTAATTGAAATTTCGTTTTCAACTAGTTAAAAGGGACAGTTGAGCAAGAGAGACACGATTTGTGGATGCCGTTAGTTCGTTAATATTATTCCACCAAAACCAACAGTACTCTGGCATCAAATTGTTACTGCGCCATACTCCAGGTTGGCTGCAACCTGAATTTCTGCATTGTTTATTAATTACCTGAATAGGATTGCTTACTACATCATTTTCACAGCCATGGCTGTTATTTGGAAAAACAAAATAACATTGGCCTCTCTGTTGCTACTTGTAGATTGTTGTCAATAACTTTGCAGCCTGCAGCAAGGGAAGCAGTCCCTGTGCAGTGATTTTGCTGCAGCCTTTAATTGCGGTGTACCCCTGGGCTTGTGTCCCTGCAGAGCCAGGAGGAAGAATTGGGTGATCAAGGGGCTTTATGTAGGCAACAGAAGCCCCCAACCCAAACAAACGAACAAAGGAACAAAAAGACAAAGAAAAAGCATTAGGGAGGTAGGCGCTCCTGAGAACAGCTTAGGATATCTTAAGATATGTCTTGGGTGGCAGTTCTGCCACTTGACGGGGTTATTGTCCCTTTCCATTGATTGTAAGGGGAACTGAGGAACCCTATCTGCGTAAACTTAAATGCCTGGGTGTGGGTATTTAAGTGATGTGCTGAATAGGCAGACCCAAATATATAGATGAAACTACAAATTCTGAACAGCTCTCAGTGTTTTTCTTTTCCTTGTGTGGCTTCCTTTGAAACGTGTAGCTTGAAGTGCAGTACAGGAGAAAGTGTGAAAATGAAGGGTGAGTAAACGACAGGGAATTTAATTTATTCAGGGTGGATGTTGTTATTTGATCAAGGAGAGTGGCTTTGGAACGAGGCTGAATGTGAAGCAAAATGGTAAACAGGCAAATACCCTGTGCCACCTATGAAACAGTATGTTCTTAAACTGTAAATAGAATAGGAACACTTTATTCCTGCTTTAGTCCGTCATGGCACGCTTTGCTCCACAGTGCTCTCTGCTGGAAGTTTACTATATTATCATTTTCTGTCAAAATTACAATAACTCCCTTTTTTTGCATTTGTTAATTAGGTAAAATTGTAGTAGTAAGTTTTTCTTAAGAATTTATTCACACTGTGGTATGATATCAGGTAGCTACATATTTTCACTTCGAGTTAGATCAACAACTAATATGAGATAAAGGCATAAAACGCCTGTAATGGGAATGCAGAGGGAGTGCAACCCATTCTCAAGAAAAATCAAGTCTTTGACAGCGAATGAGAGCAGGTAACAGAACTTTGTCCCTGACTGGCCATGGGGAAATGTGCAGGAATGTGTCTAAATACATATCCACTGTAAACTGCCTGTAATTGTACTTCTGGGGTTGTTTGCAGCATCCACAGATGTTGTATGTTTCTCCCTTGATTCCAGCAGCAAGTCGATGACTTTTTGAATGTCTACTGCTCAGTGCCAGAGGGCATCCAGAAGGAGGGTGCTTGGGAAACACAAACGTATGTTCACTTCTGTGACGGCCAAGGAGTGGCGCTGACCCTCAAGCCAGAGCACAGGGTGGAAGATGTTTTGTCTTTGGCATGCAAGGTACTCAGTTTTCGTGTACGGCTGCACCTTGTTAATAGCTGTGGACTTGAGAAGGAATGTCATATATCAGAGGATGTCTGAATAATGAGAGCATAATACCAGCATCTCCCTGTCACTGTATTTAAGGCACATTGCTCTGTTTCCTTTAGTTGTGTTATTTATGTATTGTAGCCAGGGTAGCAGGCTTGTGGAAGGGTTTTCAAGAAGTGTTACTTGAGACAGTGCGCAGTGAATACCTGAAGAGCAGTGATGGTTTGCCAGGTAGTCAGCCCCTGAGAAAACTCAGCACGTGTCCACTCTACGTTGTCATTGCAGCAAACCCAGTTGTTACGTGCAAATTAATCACAGAGGAGTAACGGGGACTGGTTGAGTTAATGCCAGGAGACTAAGACATGTAAGACTGCTGTGACAAAGGCTATCACACATGTTTGCTTCATAAAGGACCCTTTTAAACTTTTAATTACCAGCTCTATTTATGAATTTCAAAGAGTGCATTCCTTTCTGAAAGTCAATGCCAGCAATTTGAGAGGGATTGCTATAGATCTTGGGACAGAAGACTAAGTCACAGGTTGAAGGTAAAGTAGAAATACCTAGTTTTAACTACAGACAAAAGACCAGCACTTCTAAAACATTGCAATGTACCCAGCACCTTTGTCTCCATATGTGTCAATTCTTGAATTCAGCTCTAACTTCATGATTCAAGTCACTTAAATTATGCAGACAAGCTTTTTGGAAAAAACTAACGTTTTACTCCTAAGTTCCGTTTTCTAGAGACTGGTAAATAGTGTTTATTGACTTCACAAGTAAAGGGTAAAAACAGGAAAAAATAGTAGTCCCACTCCGTACAAAATCCAGCTGTAGCTTTTGGCATAAGTTAGTGTGAATTTTCAGGTAAGCTCATGCAACTGGCTTGACTTTAATGAATTTTGAGGCTTCTAATGGAGGAAAGGATCCAATTTAATGGCTCTTTGCACCTGGTAATGTTGTAAACAAACAAAAAAATTATTACACATGTTTTTAAAAATCCAGGGTGAACTATAGTTTTTAAATCAAAATAAGCACACTGATTTAGCCAAGTCACAATGTGTCTTCATGGCACCACTGAGAAGAAGTTATCTTCTCGTTGCTTTTGCTGGTGAAGACTGAATCCCGGAGAAACAGTTTAATGCCTGGCTTTACTTTTTATGAATTCACTGTACCTAGTTAAAAGGATTGTCTGAGACATTTGACCACCAGGTGGCACGGTAGAGCTGAAATATTTGGAAGTAGTTATGGTGACATGCAAGACCGCTGAAAGAGATAAGAAAATTTAGAAATGTAAAATTAAGTTGAAAAGGAAATTCCTTACCTCTCTTACTCCTTCATTCCAAAATATTTGTAATTGTAAAGCTGAATTTTAATTTTCATTGTCTGTATCGCATGAACATTTAGTTTTAAATTTCTTGATTTTTTTCTTAAACATTTTTCTGTTTTATTTTTTCTTTCTATTCTGTGTGTAAAGCTTTTCATAAGCATTCTCTAATGCTGAATACTTTCTGCTCATCTATCCTGGTTCTTTTCCTTCTTACATTTTCATTCTGCTCTGGTGAGTGTAAGGAATCTTTCTTCTTAACAGAACATGTTTGAATGTTATGTGTATAGGGATAAAGTTCAAAGGGGTTGTTGGTTGTTTTTGGTTTTTTTTTTCCCTTCATTCATGATGTATGGGGTTTATACTTTTCTCGTTTCTGTTTTCCATCTGAGGCTTTTGGATAGCACTATAGAAAAAAATGTACATTTGAATGCAGTTCAGGATACAGAACACATGCAACAAGTAAACTGTTACACATAATAAACTGTTACGGTAATTACTAGTTATTCAGTAGATTTAGATTTTGTAAGCTGCAGAAATGTGTTAAAGATATTAAGTAACCCTCAGGGATGCAGTCATTCCCCCTTTTTTAGAAATGCTGCTTCCTCCTGTTTTAGAAATGTTGCTCATATTAATATGCTAAAATGAAGTGTCCTGTGCAGTGGTCTTACCAGCATCCTGATGTTCAGAGAGACTCCCATCGGGGGCTCAACGCTTTCAGGCTAATATCCTTTGGGAATATTCCTATTTCCCTTTCACTTCCTGTTGAGACAGGATTTTTGCTTTGACCTCATATGGTGAAAAAAAAATAGGTGAAACTCTCTGATCATAGATGAAACCCAGCAATAAAAACAAAATCCAATAAAAGCAAACCCTTAGGGAACCTGCTTCCGATCCCATCCCCTCTCCTAACAGCCCATACATGCATATACGTTTTCTACATCAGAAGAAAAAGTTGCTGAGCAGAACAGAGTCATTAAAAGTAGTCACAGAAAAAGATGGTTGTGAGTGTAAGTTCAAAAGGACAGAAAACAGTTCTGATACCTTCGGAAACATATAGCAGTGCTCAGTTAATCTAATAGCCAAGACATAGTGTTTATGAAAGGATTTGGGAGGATTGTAAGGGAAAATGGAAATTGCACTGGAACCTTATCTTCTAAGCAATGCAGCTAGTTTTGTTTATAACACAAAAATAGTTAGAAAATGCCTTGTTGAGGAGTGCTTTTGCATGATTTCCAAAGAGCTTTTTGTGCGAGTGTGTCACTTCTTTGTCTTCTGGGATTCTGGAAATAAATAACAAAATCCAAACCCCATTCTCTTTATTCCTTAGATGAAACAGCTGGAGCCAAGACACTATGGCCTACAACTCAGAAGACTGGTTGATGAAAATACTGAGTATTGTGCTCCTGAACCATACGAATACATAGTAGACCAGGAAAGTGTGACTCCTTTTATCTAAAGCTCTGTAATGTCTGTAGCTACAGTTGAATTATCACCTACGAATATGTGTGATTTAGATCTAAAATAAGGTTTTAAAGCTGTTTCTGTATTGCATTTTGCCATCCTCGTTCACACAGACCATGCCTATGCAGACGTTTGGGTGGCTAGGCACTGCAAACACTCTCTTCAAGAACTGTTCGAAGATTTAAGTGGGGCTTCTGGTACTAAAGCAAAGTGTCAGTCTCTGCTCCAGGCTGGATTTTCTGTCTTTAGCTTAGTCTGCATTTAGTCCCACGTCAGTCTCTGCTCCAGGCTGGATTTTCTGTCTTTAGCTTAGTCTGCATTTAGTCCCACTGATACCAGTGTCGTTTGCACAGTAACACAGTTCTCTGTGTAAAGACAGCAAGTTTTGGCTGTTTATTGATGCAAAGAATATTGTGCTTATTTCTCATTCTGTACCTTTGGGTTTTGACGCTTGCAATTTCATAATTTCATGACTTCTGCTATTGGTTTTTTTTTCAACAGGTGTATGATGAAATAGAAATTTGTCCATTAAATGTTTATCACGTTCATCTTACAAAGACTGAAAACATAAGTGATTTTGGTAAGCTCTCAGGAATTTTTCTTTTTATTCTTTTCATTGCTTACTTTCTCTCTTCAGGATTTTTTTGTCTCTGAGAGCTGGTAGAGCCATCCTTGATATCTGAGTCTGCAAGGGACTTGAGACATTATAACAAAGACCCAAACTGGTTCTTTTCTGTTTGGGAAGGGTCCACTTTCTAATTCTGCTGCACTGGCCAAATAGTTCAAGCGTGGAATTGTCAGAAGACAAATGTCCTTTGCCAGAATTAATACAATTGGTCTCAGTCAGGCCATGGTCAAGGTCTGCCCTTTTCTTTTTTGGTAGTGGGATCCTCTTTTGGCACAGTATCAGGAGAGTGTCCTTTGGTACAAATTCTGACAGCCTTTTTATCCATGGGAGGTGGTTATGCCTAGGAATAATTATATACCTTGCAAAGATACCTTTGGAAGCATCTCTGTGCTGTTCTTCAGTTCTCTGCAAGTCTGTTGATGTAAATTATGCCTTTCAGGGCTGTCTCACTGGCCTATATAGATTTGCTGCTTTATAGTTCGGGTTTCCAGTTTTTGGATCTGTTTAAAACACCTCTATGTCTGATGGACACACTGCAGAATTCATACCGTAACGATGAGCTGTGTTACTGAAAAGTCATATGGGGCTGAGATAGAAATTTTTTTTTTAAATGTAATTTTTTTTTTTCTTTTACAGCACAGCATGACATTTCCTAGAAGTTGAAAAGTCCTATTAACTTTAACAGGCCTTACAATGTCTGAGAAACAATGTGATAATTTCTCTTTGCTCTGTGGGTGTGTTCTCATGAGAAGTATCCTCCCTCTGTTTGTGTAGAGTCTACTAAATACACAAAATAAAAAGGAAATGTTTCTGAGAAAGTTTATTTGATTTAAACCTCTTTTACTTTAGGCTTTGCTGTCACAGCACAAGTTGATGAAAATCAGCATCTCACCCGTATATTTGTAAGTGACGTTCTCCCTGATGGACTGGCATACAAGGAAGGTACTGTATTGTGTTTATGTTTAATACTGTACTTCATTATCTTTCTGAAGTCCCAAAACATGAAGGAGCTTTAGTACTGCTGTCTGAAATGGTTCTTGGCTTTTACTATTTGTAGTTTTCTTTCCTGAAGACCATGGAAAGTATGTGATATTAGGAAAGATAATGTACACAGAGCAACTGAATTATCCTTTCAATATAGCAGGGAGAATTCTTGTTCATCCTTGGAGACAAAGTCTGCATTCAGCCGTCCAACCAAGTGCTTTTGCACAGAGGAACAGGCTGGAGAAAGAGTTGATCTCACACTGGGGAACCTCATAGACGTGGTTAGTCTCCAAGACCCATCGCTTCCACTTTTGCTGGCAATGAAAAGGAGTCTCCCTCCCCAAAATAGTTTTCTGCATATGTTTCTGTTGAGCGCCTTCTCTGCTGCGCTGATCAGAAACTGCTTCTCTTCATCAGCACAGCAGGATCGAGTGAGTCCTGCTCTCTGAAAAACAGAGAAACAAAACCAGAAAAATGGCGACAGAGAGTTTCATTTGCTACCTGAGGGCAATGACCATTTGGTTGTCACTGACCTTGAAAGGCAGCGGTTGCCACTCTTTAGATTTATAGAAAAGCTGAAAAAGATTCCATCCGCTGTTGTTCCAGTTTTGCATGACTGATTGGATCTGCGTGACTAGTGCCTTGTTCTCCCCAGATAATGGAATACGTGTTATGGTGCTGAACACTGGTGGTACCCGAGTCGTGAGAGGTGCCTCTGTTCTAGTCTTGAAAGTTGTGCTGCCCTCCCATGCACCAAATTCTGTAACATCTTTAGAAAGAAACAACTCAGTTGCTGTACCTATAACAGCAACCTATACCTGTAACACCTGTCAAAGTAAGCATGAGGTTGATCTGTATAATTATAGCACAAATAAAGCTCCCACCGATTCTAAGCTCCACCTGTTGTAGGATTAGGTTATTTGAATTAAGACCACAAAAATAAAAGGTGAATCAGCGTAAGGTTTGGTTTGTGATCCTTTATGTTTTACATTCCCTCTTTCTTTTTTATTTTTTATTTTCCCCTTCTTCTTCTTTCCTTTCACATGCTCCCAGGGCTCCGAGTAGGCAATGAAATCCTGAGCATAAATGGAAAGGCTGTGACTGAGCTTGACCTCAGGCAGATGGAGTTATTGTTTTTGGAGAGAAGTGTAATGCTCACCCTGAGAATGACCCTTTATGGGACCCAGCAACCCTTATGTGCGTCCTGGTCAGATGGTGACGTTTCCAGGGACCCAAAGAGTTTGTTGCCCCCTCCAAACCAGTCACAGCTCCTGGAAGAGTTTCTAGATAACTTCAAAAAGAACACAGCAAATGGTAAGAGGTTCACAATAATTCCATTACTGTCACCTCACTTCCAGTATCGCTGTTTTTAAAAACTCAATTATGTTTAAAATTCTATGCTTGCCTCAGTGAGAAACCCAAGTAGAAATTGTTTTAAGTTCCATTTATGCTCCATACCTGTCTGTTGTTTTATTATTTTCTAGAAAGTAGAAGTGGAACAGAATATGATCCTTTCTGCAGGGAAATGATACTCTTTTAATCTGTTTGGCTGCACCACCCAGTATTATCAAGCCACTCTCTTAACTGTTCTGTGTCATCTTGGGTACCTCCAATACTTCCATTTTCCAGGCATCGGTGGTTGAAATGATGTGATGGCTTTCGGGGGCAGAATTATTGTTCTGTGTTTACCATGCTTTATATATGGTAAAGTACTGCATACATTAAGGGTACCTTAAATGCAATAATCATTATCACCTCAGAAAGGAGTCATTTAGCTCTGCTCCCACCCAACGATATTATCATGTTCCTGTTGGATACAGCTGCTCACTGTGTAGAAGAAAGTCTATGAAAATAGCTTTCATAGGGGTTGTTTTGCTACTATCTGCTTATATTTCTTACTCAATGTAGTACCACTGTATTAAGCATCGAATGGAGGACATATCCTAACAGTCCTGTGTCAGGGTGAGATCCTGATGGGTTTCCATATGAGGAGCACCAGGCAGGGAAGGTGCCAAAAGACTGCATGATAAGAACTGCTCCTGGATGACACCAGGCCCCCTCAGCCCCAAGGAAGGTGCCAGTGCTCACTGCTGGATTGCCTTTTCAGCTGGAAATAAGAGGTGGCATGTAGAGGGGCACTACCACGCTGGGCAGAGGAGAGCGGTGGTCACCCTTCCCTTCCTTTAGATGATCTTATTTCACATGAGAAATACATCTTGTGATACCAGAATACTTGTAAATGCCTGTCTGAAATAGAAAGTACATGGGGATTTGCTCCCCTTTCTTCCCATTCCTTGACTATTTTTCAAACAAGATAGAAGCAAATTTAACTCTAGTTTCTTGAGTGTAAAAGGTGCAGTTTCCTCAATGCACCTCTGGGGGATGCTAGTAAAATTCTGCAGGAAAGCTAGCCAGGGTGCACTGCTGTGCAAGGAGACCAGCAAAAGGTACAAAAAAGGATCACTGATTTTTGTATATAATTACGATGGCAAGTGTTTTCTGATTGGAATTTTTTTGGTAATTAAAAATGGGAGAAGAAAAAGAATCACATAGGAGAAGTTGTTAGAATGGATTTAATTATAAAGCAATTTTATTAGGTCATCTTTTGAAATTAAAAGAAAACTGAATACAAGATTTGTGATACAGTAAGTAGCATCTCTCTCTGGGGCCTTGTTTCAATTTAAAATGCCATTAAATTGACTAGTGGCACATAGAAGTTAGTGTCATAAACCAAAAATTATGATAGGGCTAATTAATTACATAATTATACCAGGTCTATCATTCAGCTTGTTGGCTTGATATCATAGGCCAGCATTACCTGGAGTATTCAGTATAATAAATGTATGTGTCCATTCACTAGATTCCTCATTCCTCCAGGATAAATTTGCAACCTGTGCAAATATTCCATTATAATAGGAAATTACTGGAGTATGTATTATACTCTAAGCACTAGTGGATAAAGGGACATAGTATATTTGCTTTTCTGCTTAAAAGCAGCTCAGGAAGATTTATTTTATCCTGAAAGGGAACAAACAGTTCTAAATTAAGCTTCGTGAGAAGGACTTTCATGTTTATTGAATTCAGTGCTTAGTGTCTGATCACCTGATCAGGTTCAAATGGAAACAGAAGAAAATGGCATTACTTCGAATTAATAGATAATCATAAATGCTTTAACTGTTCTATGTCCTGTTACTCACTCGGGAATTGAATAAGATTTTAGATAAAAAGAGGGGTTATTTAATGATCTGAGCAGGGATTTGGAGGCCAGAGGCTCTTAAATTCACATCCAGTGCTTAATACTGTTCTGTCTCCTTTGGTAGCGTTGAGTGAGTCACTCTTAAGACCACAGTTTTCAAAAATAATTTCTGACTTTTGCTTGTCCGTACTGAGCTTGTTCCAAGGCATTGCATTTGAAAGTCAGTTAGTGCCAGTGGAGGGGGACCTCTTTCAAAAATCAAGCGCAATTTGGCTCAAGGTACATACCTGGAGTTAAAATCTTTAATGTTTCTGCTGTCGTGTCCCTGTTTTTAAAAATTAACTAACTCTACTTGTCTTTCTAGAGTGGTATGAGGGTTAATGAGCTAAAATTAACAAAGTGCTTGGAAAATGGAAATTTTCAGCACTGAGTCATGTGGTAATACCCTGCCTGGAGCTTGGTGACAACCACCAGGTGAAAGCGAAACAGAATTTACTTTAAATCACTGGCTTTGTACAACTTGGGTGGTAATAGTTTGTCCACATTTGTTTACAGTTTTGTAACTGCTTTTGATAACTCTGATGAATGCCTTTTCCTCTGTATTCTGCTGCTATGCTGAGGATACCCAATTATACCTCGTGGCAAACTTCGGCAGCCTTTACTGTACAGAAAGGAAGTGATTGACTTTCTCCCAAGCCACTAGCTCTGCCACTCCTAAAAATCATTCCCAGGGAATTTTCTGTGAGAGTGATTCATTTTCTCCAAGAGGTTGCTATACCCTTGTAGATGTATTTTGGACTCGCTGTGGTCATATCATTTGATCTCCCACATGGCAACGCTGTGTGCTTGCTGCTTAGCTGCTTGGCTTGTAATAAGCTTATCCTGGAAAAGAAATGAGATGAAATGCTTTTAAAAAATGCACTCATAAATGTGGAAAACCAAATAACAGAGCAACTAAATTTGCTCCAAGCTCCGGTGCTAAGGAAATTGAACAAATATTTGGGTAGAATTGAAAAAATGAGGGAATTGGACTGGAATTCTTAAAACTGTGGAGGAAAAAAATGCCTCATTTTAAGATGGCATGGATATTTGAGGAATAAACAGCAGAGAAGGCACGAGAATTGAAAATGTATATTTAGGGCAATGCCGTGTGTGTTAATGGTATATCTATAGAGTGCTGAGGCAGGAGGCAGAAGCATTAGTAGGTGTGAAAACCCATTGCAGTATGTGAGTTGCTATCAGAGTTGGGCAATTTTTTTTTTTTCCCCCAGCAAGTGGGTTTTTGCCAAAAAAAGCTGTCATTTCTGGTTAACTGACACTGTTGAAATCAACCCTAATTTGTAAATAGATCTCTGTGATTAAAAGAAGAAAAAAAAGGGAAGAAAAAAGTGGGGGATGGCAGTTTGGATATGATTTAACAAGTTTCCATAAAGAAACTCTTTAATCTGGAAGGGTTAGAGAGCTAAATGGGAAAGAAACTATTAAAAAAACAGAAAATTAAAAAAA
>VZTL01038833.1:25105-52126 GCA_013400535.1 Scopus umbretta
AAAAAAAAAAAAAAGATGGGCATACTGTTCCTTTGCTCCCCGTTGTACTCCTCATCTTTGGGGTAGGGCACTTACCTTCTTTGTGGGGTCTGGGTTCCTGTCTGGCCCATCTTTCTAGAGGTGAGGTCCCAGAAGGGGTGAAGAAGGCTTGGGTGCTGCTGACAGGGGGAGGCTTGCTCCTCCTCTTCCTCCCCTACACCACATTAGCCCTCCCTTCCAGCCCCATAGCACTCGTCCTGCCCCTGTGCTGGCAGCGGCACTTGCTGGAGCCCTTGATGAAGCTAATTAAGGAGAAAACTTTCTTCCCCACCGCCTCCCCTTGCAAACTCAGTGAATTGAACTGGCAGGTGCAGAGGTCTGACAAGGGCCAGAGCCAGGTAAGCTGGAGGAGGAGGAGTGGGGACCAGGCAGGTGCCGGGGAGAGCTGGTTGCAAGGAGAGATACTGTCAGAGGCGGCAAGCTCTCTTTCAGCCGACCTTCCCACAGAGCACCTCTCTAGCCATTTTGGAGTGTGGGTTTTGCCCTCTGTTTTCCCACCTCTCATGCTGATCCCCAGGCAGGAGCGTAGTTGGGGATACGCCAGTTTGAGTCGCTCCTGACGAAGCTATTTCAAGTTGAATATTTCAAGTTGACTCCATGGCTGGAGTCAGAGAGAGAGAGAGAGTCAGGCTTCGTGTTGTTTGACAAGTAGCTGGGATGTGTGCTGGAGAGGAGCAATTGCATTTCAGCTCCTGATCTGCTAAACATAGAGATATTTTTGCAAAATGTAACTGCTTCAGAAGGAGGATCGGTGGTTTGAACACTCACGTGGGAAGTAGCTTTTCCGTTTCCCAAGACATTGAACCACTTCTGATTTTAATCTTAGTAAGCACACACAGAAGTACAGCACATCAGTCGTCCACAAGGTTAATTCTGATATGACTAAATGCTTTTAAAAAATATGGTCGTCGTAATAATAATTGGTTTGGATTCAATTCCAAGGTACTCTCCGTTTCGAATACGCTTCGCTAGATGGTTTAGATGCCTCTGTAAAGCATAGTTGCAACTCACAGCTTCTCTAGAAAACTCTCCTCCATTCAGCTTCATCAGATACCACTGAATTGAGGGAAGAACAGGGACACACAGGTTGGCTTTACAGCCAGCTGGCTCTATGCATGTTGCTGTGCATGCCTCTCCAGGCAGCACTCCTGCATCCTTTCCCAGCCCCAACCCAGCCTGAGTATAATAAAGACCTGTGTGTCCCTCTTAAGGAAAGACATAAAGTCAGGAAGATGTGAAACTAAGATGGTCTGTAGTCTCCAGCAGCTGGGGCCTGTGCCTGGAGCACTGGCTCGGATTGCTCTTCTTGTTACTGGTTGCCCATAGTTTTTTAAGCCTTTCGTAAGCATCTTTTAATGTAATGTTCAAAGCATTTTGTAAACAAAAGTAAAACTAAAACTTAGATGAAAAACATTTCTAAAATAACTTCTAGTTTTAGTTCTGAAATCAAGTCCTGTTTGTTTGCCTAGCTGCTGTTTTGACATTTAAATTCTCTTCATTGTGCTGTAGGGCATGCCCTCCATTGCAGTGCATGTGTGAGGAATTAAAGAAATTTCTTTTTATTCTTTCACGGAAAACTCTTTGGAGCTCCGAAGAGGTGAATATTGCTGCTTAGCTTCCTCAGTCCCAAGTACAGCCACATCCCTGTTAGATGTGGGCCCTGATTTGTGTTAGTTGTGCAGATCTGCATACGTTGCTCCCTCTTGCCTGGTGGACCTATTACCAGATATCCAGTGGTTTTGTGTGGTGTGAGGCAACACTAGAAAAGCAGTGCCTCTTTTTAACATAGACACGTAGTTGTCTGTGCAGCACGACTGCTTATCTGCCTGAAGATCAATGACGCTGCTGGGTTTTCTTCCTTTTACTCATTAACCAATTTACTTCAGCAGAAAACCACGTAGATGTGATTGATGAACAGCCACTGCATGTCCTAAGCAAGCTCAGAGGTGAGGTGTGTGTTTACAGTAGTCTTGGACAACTGTGGTAGGTTGGCTCCTGCTCTGGCTGTTTGTGTGGTGTTACCGCAAGTGTCTTTGTCCTGCACTCTTGTGAATCGCTGGGAAAAGACTAGGTCTGGCCTGTGACAATACCTGAGACTGCAGCAGTGTAGAGGTTCATTCAAAGAAAGCATTTGTCCCTTCAGAAGCTGGATCCGTAGGAGCGCGTGTTGCCTACTGCATGTTTTGCAATACAGAATGTTTCCCAAGAGTGGTGGTTTAATGAGCTCTTGCTGGCACTTGACAAACTGCCCTGTTGGCTTCCTGCTAGATGTGTATGCTGCAAGTTAAAAGATTGTTTATGCTGTAAAATGGGACAGCCTTAAATGCTCTTCGTTGTGCTTTTCTACTGAAAGAGTGTTCTGTTCTGCTTTGCTAAATGCTGCTGTGATTTAATCCCTGTAAAATCAGTGGGCCAAATTGTTTTTTCCTGGTGGAAACCTTGTGGAGCTGCACCTTCTAGCTCAGTGACAAAAACATAGGCATAAGTCATGACATTGCCCATCCTGCTGAATTCTGTAGAGTCACGATATGGACAGCAAGGAGGTTTATTAATGATGACGGAGACATCCACATATAGACTAGTGCCATAGGCATAATTTAAAACACATCAAACAGCAGATGTTCTGTGTTTCACAGAGGTAAGGTAGGTTGAGTAATTGTAAAAACTGTCTAAGCTAGCCACAAATTATTGCTAAACTATTAAGTAACTTCTTTTCCTCCCCCTTTTTCCTTTCTGTTTTCATTACTTCTGTGCCTATAAATCTGAGATGAGGAAGGAAATGTACCACTAAGATGGTACACTTAGTACCTGGGCAGAGCCAGCTCCATTTGCTTTCCAACTCTCCTGCGTGCAAATGACCACTGAGAATGGCCAAAGCCATCCCATGTGAGCAATCCCACAGTAGCACCAGAAACCAGGAGAGGAGCCACTGACAGCACCCCTGCATGTCCAGCAGCCCCAGCCTGGAAGACCTAGTAGCAGCAGCCTTTGCTGACACTTGTAGAGGATGGTGGCCACCCAACATGGGCTCTGCTGTGTCTTCCTCCTCCATACTGCAGCCACACATCTCCAGTTGTTGAACTGGAATAGAAGGGTGATGCACTAGCTACAGCTAACAACAACACTGGCCTCCAGTGAGACTGTATCTAAGAGGGTGTTTGTTATGCACTTAGGGAACGAATGCATTTAGGTAACAATTTGAGAAGCCAGTGTGAAGTGTTAAGCTTAAAACTGAAAAGCCTGAACAGTTGTCTGACTGGCAGATACTTGGACAGAGAAAGTTTAGAAGTTAAATAACCTTATAAAAACATACCATTGACATGCAGGGGCTAATCAGGCACTGCTACAGAAGTGCAGGCAGCTATTTCCTATTATGTTGCTAATTTGTATCTCCTATTGATTACTGAATTAACAAATGAGTGAAATTACTTTGCTTCATGAGGAACAGTTAGCTGACAAAGGAACTCCCAAGGGATGTAAAGCTTCAAAATGGATGTTTCTGTAGATATTTAGGAAAAAAGAAAATAAAAGAGAGCATAAAGCAGCCTACAGAAAGTCACACTTGCAGAAGTAGGTGGCTGACTGGAGTTAAGCCACTGTTCAGCATGTGACCCAACATGTCTTAAGCAAGCTGTGCAATACAAGAATATTTGCATGAACATACTGACTTTTTCTAAACATGAAAATGTGGAGTGTTTAAAGAAGCACCGTTTTCCTCGCTGAAGGATGAGAGCAGAGGAGAGACTTGTCCTGCTTAAGCATTTCAGACCCTGGCCAGGAGTATGAGTTTCTCTTTGTCTAGGCAGTATCAGATCTGCAAAAAGAAGCAGCCTGGCTGCATTGTCCTTCAGGAAGCATGTAAAGTACCTCTTGATGTTTTATAGTTTGCTCCCTGAAGCCAAAACGTATGGATGAGAGGGGCCATGAAGGGAGCATTCTTGTCTGGCCTGTAATTGCATGTCTTGTTTGGTAATAATTAGTCTTGTCAGTGACAGGCATCTATTAATTCTGTGTTTAAGAACCCAACCTAGGAAGACTGATGTTATGACAGCTGTATGCTAATTTTCTTTCCAGATTTAATATCTTGAATGAATTCCTGAATCAAGTTTCTAGCTACACCAAAGAGTCAGTTGTTACAGCCCTCAAGCTAAGCTCAGAACGTACCTTCCAGCCAGTCACAAAATAGGTAACAAAATGCCTAGGACAACAAGAAGTGATAAAAGCCAAAGTATCTTTCAGAGATTTAAAAATTTCTGACTTATTAAAATCCAGTGCATTTTATTTTTGTTTCTCTAACATGTTTAGTTTTAGTTTTCTACAAACTGAAGTTTCTTGTGCTAGTAGACTCAAGTCATGTTAATTTAGCAATATGAATTTGAGCTAGTCAGTATTTGAAGTTAGGTCAAAGGCTTTCGGAAGAACTTCAAAACTTCCTGGGCAAAAAGAGGAAGGGGTATTTGAATTGGTAGTAAATTTAGTATTTTGCTATGTTTTTAACTGTTGGTTAAAGCAGTGTGGAAGCTATAAACCACTGTACAGTTAATAACCAGAGTTCCTGCCCGCAAATTGTTTTGAATTTATTCCAGCATTGGAGTGTGAATGCTTAAGTAGTAATACTTGCCTGTGAGTACCAGCTGTGGGGAAACAACTGAACTGGCACTGATTCCAGTTACAATTACTGGATTGAGCTAACATGAACACTCCCATAATTCTGGAAAACTTAACTGGAGATTAGTAAGAATCTGCACTTGGGGTCCATGGTACCTCAGTCATTTGTCCAAATTCATAGAGAACCCCAATGAAGATGAAAGGTGAATCAAATTGCTTTGGCTTTCAGCTTGAAGTGGTGGAGGATATGATTTGTTTCAACGGATATTTCTCATCTGTGGCTGCAATCTACCTGCCTTCTCTTAGATCCATTTCCTTAGTGCAGAAGCTACCTGGATAAAAGAAACCCTTTTGGTCTAAAAATCAAATGTGGTTGTAAAAACTCCCCATAAATAAGCTCAGTCTGTATCAGCCATTTGTCATATGTCAAGGCTTGTACTGGTAGGACATGAGTGCAAAATATTTATTTATTTATTTATTTGCTGCTGTGACATGCAGGGGAAATAGATCAACAGCCTGAGGTAAAGTAGGACCTTTCAGTGCAATTTTCCTAGGTGGAAATTAACTCTTCACACGTCACTTGAACTGGACCATTCTTGTGTTATGGACTCTGAATTTTTTTTCAGCTGACTTATCACCAAATTTATAATCATCCTTCTCTGGCCAGAGAGGGTTTAGAGGAAAAAAACCCTGCTTTTGTATGGAGTATGGAGAACTGTATGCCTCCAAACACCTCGTGATGTTTCCAGACCTGGGCCTTCATGATGGCAACCCTGCAGAAACTCCAGTGTCCTCTTGTATCACAGCTTTACTAAACCTACCTAGCTTTATCCCCACACTTCATCTTCTAGACCCTCCGCACTTTTACTAGCAATTTCTTCCGTGCAAAAGGCCATTGTGCGACAGTTAATGAATCTTCAATGGGTATTTGTCTTCTCTTTGCAGAACTCTCTTGCTTTTCTCCTTCCTGAACACAGTTAATGTGCTCTTTGTGACCTAGACAGAAATTTAAAGGGCTTCAGAGATTGGGCTCTGTCCTGGATGCCAACTGCTGGGTGTCCCTTCCATGCTGATCCCAGGGAATAGCATGAGCCAAAGAACTGAACGGTCTGATCCTCACATAAGCAAAACATATGAGTTATGAATAACTGAACTAGTGAACCCAGAACCTTTCATATCTCTCTGGTGAAACTTGGATTCCTTCTTTAACAGAGATTGTGAGAATGTCTCTTGAAAGCTATTCAATACATTCCTTTGGATCAACTGTTACTTTTTGAAAGATATTTCTTGAAGCCTTTCAGAAAGGAAAAGGATACAGAAGGAAATGCTTACATACCTATTTTTTAACGTCATTACAAAAGAGTAAATATACTGTTGAAAACCTGAAATACATTTAGTTGTATCGAACCAAAAGAAATAAGCACATGCGTGCTACCTGCCAGGCTGAACCGTTTAACTGAACTTATGAGTACTAGTCCCCAAGGGAACATTTTGAGAGTTCACCACACTGAAATTTCTCTTCTCCAGGCAATGCTGGAATGCTTCACCTACCACTCCCTGTTTTTCAGTAAGTCTGAATGCATAAGGACCACCAAGGCTTTGTACCTTTCTAAGAGTTGGCTCAGACTTTAGTATTATTTGCACCAGGGATTTTGGAAATATTTGTTATCTTCTCTTGGAAACTTACTTTTCTCTTGATAGTAGCAATGGCTAGAAGAATATGGGAACTGCACGCTTATCATAGCTAACTGATGAGTCTGGAGAATTCACACAAGAATGAAAAATACAGCTTTCCATACACCTGGCTTAACTTTATTACCCAAATGTAATATCCCATTTCCATCTAAACCATGCAGCCGTGTTATGGAAACTCTCTGTAATGGGGTGAGGGAGAATATACTACATGCTGAAGATTGGCTGTGTTGTGTTTTATTGGCAGTTGCTAGAGCGTTTGGGAATTAGTGAAAATACTGAATACATTCTTTCCTAGTGCATAGACCGGACCTCCTATAATTCCTTATAATTACAGATCCTAATTTTTTTACAAGCTAAAATGCATATTAGTATTCTCAGAAATAAGTTGATGCCCAATTTTTTGCTGTTTTGCAACATCTATCTGAAATCACTGGACAATACTGGTGTTTAAAAATGCTGTCAATTGCTCTGATCTGAGATCAGGGTATCTGTCTTTCACGGACTAGACCAAGCCCATCATAATTGCTTGAAGCTCTATGTGTGTGTGTTGCCATATCTGAAGCATCTAACTACTGCAGATTAAAAAACACAGCAGAGAGGGTGGGAAATGAGAGGCCTATTTCCCTATCAAGTGCCAGAGAACTACAAACAAGAAAAAGATCTGTTTGTAGCAGGGTAACCACTGTATTTAATAATGAACATCTGAGCTGGAATCGGCAAGTGACTGGGGTATAGGACAGCTGTCAGGGCTTCTTCACCAATGTGCACTTGTGATGTGTTCTCTTAGTCATAAACACTTTGTGCCGGGATCTTTACACACCAGCACTACTGAAACTTAAAGTATTTCTTGTGCTTTACCAAACAGACAGAGGCTTCTGGCCATCTGTTTGCCTGTGCAGCAGTAATTAGGCATCTGTGTAATATTTGTGCTACATTGGTGCCAGAGGAACCTAGGATGGGAAGAGGTTTCCAGGCTCAGTGACTCCAATCTTCTGCTAGTCCAGGCTTTCAACAACTGCATTGACACATTTATCATATTCCATTTTAAAATAGGATAGATTGTTTGCATTCTTTCCTCCCAGGTAAGCCTGTTCCAGAAATTCATTCATGTGATAGTTGAAAGCCAGTCTTCTAATTGCCAGCATAGACATATTCCTGGCCAACGATATAACTGAACAGTATCCCCTGGCCTTGACCATTGCTTAAGTAGCTCTAGCTCACAACAACATGTTGTTAACCCCTTCTCCACATTTCCACACTTTTCTTCCTTACATGTTTCCAACTGATGAGCCACAGCTTATAAAAGGAATTGTTCTTACTGGTCCCTGAAACTTTCATTCTATGCGATTTCATTCTGGGACTGTGGCTCCATCTTCAAGGTCATTCTGCATCTCCAGTCATGCTCTTAATTCATGCTGTGTATTAACTTTCAATGATTAGAGTATTTAATCAGAGTACTTCCTATTGTACTTTCTTTGCTGAGACAAATAATGAAAATATCAAGTAAAATTGGTCCCCAAACCGACCTTAGACAAAATCTACCATTAGTCTCTCCTAGGCCTAGAAGTTCATTCAGACCAATCTATTGTTATCTTACCTACTAGCCAGTTCTGCCTTGTTTTAATTCCTATCCTTTTCATTTTAACTAATAATTTCCCTTGGGATATTATAAAGGTTTCTTTCTTTTTTTTTTAATAACTAAGTTTCCAGAAGGTTGGATTTATCCTATGTTTTTTATCTTTAAAAATATCTTTTATCAAAGGCAGATGTCAGGTTCGGTTGACGCAGTCTGTGTACCCATATTGTATGTATATAATTTTCCATTTATCTCCACATTTTTAATTTTTCTTTCTTTGGATTGACTGTGGAAGCCTGAGGTTACTGCATAGGTCACAGATCCATAGTTTCCTAGTTTAGATTTCCCCAACATTCTAGTTCCTTCTTTAAACATAGCTATTGCTTGTTTTTCACCAGCTGCATAGCATCATCCTCTTTTCCCCATCATGAGTTGAATCATTTATTAAAATCCTTGCTCCTGAGTTTCAATTTGATATGCCAGGTTTTAAACGTTGAGAGCTAAAGGAAGTTCAATCCTCTGCTGAGTTGCATGAGTGCAACTCGTTTTGTACCCACCTCAGACATGGTAATTTTCTAGTCATTAATTGCTATCCTGCCTCACTCTTCCCTGTTGAGGACAGACAGATTTCAGCCTGGGTCAGTCATGTCCTGTAGGACTAGCTTTACCGTGAGCTTTAGAGGCTGAATCTATTTGCTGTAGTGAATGTTTGGTGATATGGTAAGTGGATCAAGTGGAGTTGGGGATACCATGAAAGTCTCACAGCTACTGGCTGTTAATCAAGCATCTTACGTTAACTGAGACAGATCCAGGTTCAGTTTCCTCACCTGAATCTGACAGAGCAGGAGACTTCACCTCTCTCTCCTACATCACAGATGAATATCCTGGTGTCAAGCTACTTTTTTGCTCTGTGGTGTCTCTTTCCCAGCATTTTGGCAAAAATAAAATAGCATAATGTAAAAGGACATGGTTTCATTCTGATACAAAGCAAACTGGTCTTGCAATCTCAGAAATGTTGTGGAATGGAAACCTGATTTTCCATATTCGTGTAATCACTATATTTTTATGGAGGTCAGGACTGCCTGTGCCTGTCAGAGTGCTTCTTTACTTTGCTGAGGATAGTTATCAAGTGATGCACAGAACTGCGGCTCCTGCTAGGTCTGAAAATGATGCCCTGCAGTGGTCTTAGTTTGTCTTGGAATGAGAGACTAAGTACATTTAGTTTTGCAGTGTTGTCTTCTCGTGTAGAGCTCGAAGGAATTTTTTGTTCAATTTATCGTTGTCAGTAGAGTGGCAGGTGGAAACACACCCTCTTGCTGTAGGTTGAAAAAGGGGGTGGTTATACCACCTACGTAGTGCTTGACATTTGATAACACTTGACATGCTTGTGATGATTATTTGGCATTTTTTTAAATTGGTGAGAAAAATCTAAAACAGAACAAGTTCTGAAGTATTATGAAAAAAAGAATTGTAAAAGAAACACGATCCTCAGTTCCTAATTTCTCCTCATGGTAATTTTGCCTTTGCAGTAAGCGGCGAAAGTGGTAAGAGCAGCACTGACTAGAAAGTAATTAAAGCTTCTTTGTTAATTAAACAGAAGAAGAGAGATAAGTGACATTTGCATTTGTTGATAGCTTCTTTATGGTAAATGAATTGCCGGATGGTTGATGTTTTCCAGTTGATTTCCTTTGGTTTCTTGGCTGGGATTGTGGCACAGATTATTATTGTCTCCACACATCTGCTAGAGGATGTGTTCCCATTGTACCTCATCGCTCACAAACATGTGAATAACTTCCATATTGACCACTTGTATGTGTATCACTGCAGCGATGTGGGAAGAGACATTCTTGTAGGCGTACAGGGCTCTTGGATATGCTGTATGTGTTTGTTTTTCTCACCAACTGTCCCATCTGTGTGCTCTGTGCCTACTTTTAATTGAATGATGAGTAGTGAGGAGCATGACTTAGGAAGTACTCTTTCTTTCAGTTTTTAGTGGTTACATTATAATTTATCTTGAATGGTTGTGAATCACGTATCTGCCTGCCAGCAAGACACAACATTGCAGGAGTAATGGCATTCTTTGGTGATGGTGTTGGTAGCTGAAGGTGTGCTGAGCAGGTTCTTAGTACTTGGTCATTCATTGCTAGAAACCAAGCAAAAAGTTTGGTATACATTTCATATGACGTAGTTAAGCTCTTCACATAATGGCATTTTTTCTTCTGTGCTTTTCTGAGATTTTTAGCATTTATCTGAGGTTGCTATTCTTCTTTGCAGCAAGCTGACTGTATTGGGTTTGTGTGGTGAGGTTTTGGTAGTGGGGAGGGCTACAGGGGTGGCTTCTGTGAAGAGCTGCTAGAAGCTTCCCCTATGTCTGATAGAGTCACTGCCAGCTGGGTCCAAGACGGACCTGCCACTGGCCAAGGCTAAGCCCATCAGCAACGGTGGTAGTGCCACCTAACATATTTAAGGAGGAGGGGAAAGAAACCTGAGCAACTGCAACCGGAGAGAAGAGTGAGAATATGTGAGAGAAACAACTCTGCAAACAGCAAGGTCAATGAAGAAGGAGGGGAGGAGGTGCTCCAGATGCTGGAGCAGAGATTCCCCTACAGCCCATGGTACATGGAAGACCATGGTGAGGCAGGCTGTTCCCCTGCAGTCCATGGAGGTCCATGGTGGAGCAGATACCCACCTGCAATCTGTGGAGAACCCCATGCCAGAGCAGGTGGATGCCTGAAGGAGGCTGTGACCCCATGGGAAGCCCATGCTGGAGCAGGCTCCTGGCAGGACCTGTGGACCTGTGGAGAGAGGAGCCCACGCTGGAGCAGGTTTTCTGGCAGGACTTGTGACCCAGTATAGGGGACCCACGCTGGAGCAGTCTGCTTCTGAAGGACTGTGGAAGGGACCCACGCTGGAGCAGTTCACGAAGAACTGCAGCCTGTGGGAAGGACTCACATTGACAAAGTTTGTGGAGGACTGTCTCCTGTGGGAGGGACCCCATGCTGGAGCAGGGGAAGAGTGTGAGGAGTCCTCCCCTGAGGAGGAAGGAGCAGCAGAGATGACATGTGATCAACTGACTGCAACCCCCATTCTCTGTCCCTCTGCGCCACTCGGGGGGGAGGAGGTAGAGCAAATCAGGAGTAAAGTCAAGCCTGGGAAGAAGGGAGGGGTGCGGAGAAAGTTTTTTTAAGATTTGGTTTTACTTCTCATTACCCTACTCTGATTTGATTGGTAATAAATTAAGCAATTTCCCGAAAGTTGAGTCTGTTTTGCCCGTGATGGTAATTGGTGAATGATCTCTCCCTGTCCTTAACCCACGAACATTTAGCTACATTTTCTCTCCCCTGTCCAGCTGAGGAGGGGAGTGATAGAGCAGCTTAGGCAGGCACCTGGTGTCCAGTCAGGGTCAACCCACCACACTGGCTTTGTATTTTAGTGTCTGGAGACTCTCCTGTTTGTTAGGTCAGAAGAAGCTATCTGCTTAAAAGGTTCCTGTCCTTCCCAGATGGAAGCGATACACATTTCAACTCGCCATGCATGAGTGAGTGTGTGTGTGTAAACAGGACAGAGAGGTATGCTGCAGTAGAGAAAAACTGTACTAAAAGATTTAAACCAAGTTTGTTTAACCCAGTATTATCAGTCCCTTTTTTCTTCCAGACAGGTTTGTCATAAGTATGTCAATAGAATAAATCAAATGTACTACTGTAATGGAGCTGTATAGGCAGATTTAGTCGTGGTATATTCACCATTACTATGCTGGAAAGCCTCTCAAACAATGTTTCCAGCAAAGTAGTCCATGTTTTCTTTAATTAGTCAGTAATATAATTGCAGTAAAGTAAGTAACATTAGAGATAGTTTATTAAAAATAATAATAATAAATAATTTCCAGGAAGTGCTGATTTGACCCCTCATTTGGATGATTTTTAGGAATCTGTATGTCCTTGCATACTTCTCTGTGCTCATTCCCAGCAAAGATCCAAAACGTTAAATGCTGGAATGATTTTGTACTCACAAAACTGTCATGTTTCTTTTAATTCTGTGCATACTCTATAGTTTTCGCGCTACTTTTGCCTGAAAGGATAGTGGTTAGCCAGCCTGTAAGGTAACAGTTTTGCATTGCTACTTTTGAACATCTTTGCTAATGCAAATCCCTTGTAGAGCTAAATCCAAATTTGAATGTTTAAAGAAAATACAGTTCGTATGGATTGGCTTGTTATTCCCCTTCCATTTAGCACTAGAAGTAGAGAGAATTTCAATATTAAACTTGCTGCTGTGTTTATGTCCTTAGGCTTTCAATTTGAAATTATCTGTTCTCTAAGGTAATACTCATTTTCTTTTGCCTCTTGATTTTTTTTTTATTTTTTTTTTTAGCTATGCAGCTGATGTTGGTGCTTCTGTGCTCTTTGGGAATAGTTTGATGGTTTGTAGGAGCAGACAAAGGAAGTCTGCTTCCACAGTAAAAGAAGGAAAGGGAGACAGGATATGGATGCTAAACTGATCAACAAACCATACATCCTTCCTTCCTTTCCTCCCCCTGTTAGTTTGGCATACAACGTGTAGTAGGATGTTTTTTTCACCTTGGATCCTTTCCGTGTAACTTTTTTTAGTTTTGACTATTTAAAATAACATTTACTGGTGCTTACCCTAACTGCCATCAGCAATACATACTACCAATAGCAAATGCTATAAAAATGGGCAAGGCTATATAGACCTACCTCTGACAGTCCTATAGACTACAAAGGAAAAACAAAGATGAGGGTGAAGGAGGAAAAGATAGATCATCTGGACAAAGTGATACAATATTCTGTTTGCCTACCTTGGGTGTTGTTACCCTGATTTCTTCTGTTCATGTTGCCTGCTGATGGTTTTACCTTTTTTTCCTCTTCCTACATTTATGCTTTCTCTTCATTGCTTGCGTAGGTTAGTTTTACTTCCTGTTTTGTACAGGACAAACATGCTTAATGGTCACTTTGTAAAATCAGGGAAAGGATGTAGTTTTTTTTCTCATTAGATAGCTACTCTAGATCCTTTATGCCACTGCAACATCTATCTTGGGTGCATGTTATTTGGAGGTATGGGGGAGAAGTGCGTTCAAACCCAGAAGGCAACTAAAGAGAGCACAGCTGGGAAACAATGGGAAATAATATCCTTGGCATCACCTCACCCCTAAGAAAATGTTATTTAAAAGTCAGTTCAAGTTTTAGGAGTTTACCTTTTGTATACCCAGGAGCTGACAGTGGTGGGAGTCAATAGGCATTCATGTGTACCCATATACAGAAGAGAGACTCAAATTACTTTAAAAGTGCAGAAGGCAAGATAAAATTATTCAGGCTTGGGGGAGGAAGAGTGGTAAAAGCATAATAAAATAAATAGACAAGGCAGATGCCCTGTGAAGTTCTTAAAGAACATCGGTGGCTGTTTAGTGGAGTTGTGTAAAATATATTTTTTTCTGCAAAGTTGGTAACTCTTGAGCTATAGCATGTTATGTAGGTTTTGAGATATCAGGAGCAACACCTGACTCTGTGAAGAAAAGGTTAAAAAAGCTTGAGTGGAGAAAAGTGATGGGACCTTCACCCTCTGCAAGGGTAGAGAAATGAGAGAGTAGTCAAGTCTTTGGCATCTGGGTGGAAAGTGTCCACCTCGATGCTAAGCTTAGTGTAGGTGCCTTAATAACATGTGGAAAAATAAAGTATCAAGATGACATCATGCTGAGTTATTTGCATCTTTCTCTCTGGCTTTCCTGTGGAGTCTGTCTGCCATGCTTTGTCGTCCAAGGAAAGCTTCTAATGGGCTATAAGGCGCTCCTTTGGGCCTAAAATTCCCATTTCCTTTCCTGCTTCAGTTCATGTTTGTCAATTCTTGCTGAGAGAAGCTGGTCCTGCTCTGCAGGGACAGGACAACAGCAACACCCAGGTGGAGAGATACTGTTGTCCTTCACAATTTCATTATTGCTAGCTCTCGTGATTTTACTGCAAGATGAGCGATATTTGTTTTAATTACCACCTCAGTTGCTGGAGTCAGCGATTAAATGAGAATCTCAGCTTTCACTTAAAAATAAATCTCCAGCATTTGTAGGTGTTGAGAAAGAGTTTGAAAATGTGGTAAAGTGGTATGAATTATACCCTAGAGGCTTAAAGGCTGGGAAACAAAGCAGCAAATTAAAAAAAAAAAAAAACAACAAAAACAAAAAACCTTCCTTTTATTACTGTCTTATCATTTGAAGTTGCTAAAAATCATCTTTTTTTTTTTTTTTTTGTGGCTGCTTTATGGTTTTCAGCTACTTGGCTTGATAATACTGCAGATCAGTAGAGTTCTTAGAGTTTTAATTAGAATTTCCATGTAAAGGTCTCTGCAGATTTGAAGCAGCCAATTTATGAAATGTAAAGAAAAAAAACCATCATATTTATATGAGTGTTCAGCATTGTTGGGTAGATCTTGAGTTTATGGATAAATGTTATTGAAAGCTACAGTCTGTCAATAAGGAGAGCAGGGCAGTGCCTCCTCTGGTTTTTGCATTTTGCCAGCTACTATGTCCATGGACTCCAAACTTAGTAAAATTGGTAAACTATTACTAATGAGAAGGGATTTTGTCTGTGTTATGAACTGTGGTATTTGTTCCAAGGCAAAATTCTCTTTTCTTCTTAAATCTTTACGGGATTCAGGACTAAGTTGTGTCGAACAATAGCATACTCATCCAAGGAGAACTACTGAGTGCATTTAATTATCTTCGCTGGTTGTCTCAGCACAGAGTGTGCTGATTATAGATAATGCTACCTTTGAAAGCACGCTTTAGCGAGAGCGGTAGGTTTATTTTGGTAGATCAAATGTGCGCATTGCTTCCGATGGTCTTAGATGTCCAGCTGCTGTTTTGAAAGCAGAGTTTCCAGGCGTAGTTGCTTCTTGCTTTGACCTCTTGTGTTATTTTCTGGAGGGTGGGGAGGATCGCAAATTTTGTATTCCTTCTCTCCCCCTGTAGTAATTCTATTAGACAATGAAAGTATTTGCAGATAAAAGTGAAGTCCTGTTACCTTCTAATTTATTTATTTGTTTTTGTTTGAATGCAGATTTTAGTAATGTGCCTGATGTCACATCCAGCTTGAAAAGGAGCAGTACTGATGGCACTCTGGACCAAGTGCCACACAGGGAGAAGACTGACCCGCCTTTCAGGGTAAGAACATGCTTGATATAACAATCCTTATGAAGAAAAAGACAGCATTGTAGTATTAACGCTCTGCATTTTGTAGGAAAGAATTTAACGTACAGCATTAATTTGGAAAAAAAAAATGCATATTAGCTGTATTTACTGTTTATTATCTTGAGGTGACCCTGACAGGTCAGCATCTACGGCACAGCTGCTGCATCTCCAAAAGCAGTGTGATGGGGGCAAATGGCAAACAGGCGGAGACTTGTCAGATTCATCTTTCTGCGTTGCCTGAACCCAGTTCTGCAGAGAACATTAAAGCTGCTACAGCTTTCTAACTGATTCAGTTTGGTTCATGTTTTCTTTTTGCTGATACTTTTAGGGTTTTCTGTTAAGATTGCTGTGACTGTAAGCAACACTCACTTAACGTCAGTAATTTTAGAGTGGACTGCTGACTTGGAGAGGCACAGTGATGAAAGTCAGTGATTCCCACTCTCTAATTTGGAGAACCTTTATGTGTCTGCAGTTACTGTTTGACTTCAGCTGGAGTAATGGATTCTTAGACCTTCTCTCAGTCAGGACTTTGGAGGCTGAGGGAGGGACCCCCAGAATTAGTGTGCACCTTTGAATGCATTGGTCTTCAAAGAGCATTTTTTTGTCCATTTTGCTCTGAGTCAGTCAAATTGCAGCTTGTGTCCAATTCAAGTGCATGTTATTTTGAACCCTCCAACTGCTGGCATGGCTAGTGTTTTTATGTTGGTGGCCATGATTTTACTAGGTATTGTCATTCTGACAACAGAAATGTTTTTGTTACTTCTGTTCATGAGTTGGTTGTATCTCTAAGCAAACTTGTGGTAACACTTGCGTTACGCTTTTGGATAATAGAAATGAAGTTAGAGTTTTTATGGTTCTGGAATATATTACTGTCTTGTGCTAGGTTGTATGAAAAATTGGTAGAGAGGTAAGGCAGAACGTAAAAACTCAGAACAGCAGAACAGGGAAGATGCATTGCGCCTCTAGCCATACCTGCCGAGAGGAGCTGTTTCTGTCTTACTTTTGGAGTTACTTTGTGATCTACTTCAGTCTAATATAGGTGACTTTATGCAGTTTCCCTAGAGAGCAAGGAGAAGCGTGGTGATTGTGGGTCTTTAGCCCATCTCCTGCTGCACAGGGGATTCCTGCAGAGATAATTTATATCCTATGTAACACATTGCTTATGGTCCCCAAAAGTCTTTGCAACCAGACAAGAATAAACTGCATTTTTCTCCCCCTAAGACACATTGTTCCTTTGGAAGCGGTAATGTGAATTTCTCTACTGTCCTGTTTTAGGGCTTCCGCAGTGTTCTAGGGGCAGGGATCTTTGCGAGAGCACAGCGGAGGTGGCCCCAAGGCTTAGGGTGCCTTCCCAAGGCTTAGGGTGCCTGGGTGACTGGCTGCACCAGCAGGCTGGTGCTTGGCCAGGTTCCCCTGGGCGCCTCGGGGTGCCCTGCTGTCTCGGGGTACGCGCTGCCCCCCATGCACTGTGTGGGCATACATGGTTGAGCTCCTGTCCTGCTGGAGGGGAGGAGATCCTGGGGCAACAGCTTTGCTTTAGCGGAAAAACAAAGCCAATCCTGATCATCTGTGTCAAATGCACCAGATGACAGAAAATTAGGGAGAGTTCCAGAGGGTTTAAGTACACAGATAACAATTCATGTACGTTAGTTGTTGCTCTGAATGCACTAAATTTGCTCCAATGCTCTAAATTACATGCTGCAATTAAAGCTCAAAAACGAGGGGAAACCAGACGGCGCTGCTCCCTGCCCTCTTGCCAGCATCAAATCTGTTCACGTCTAGCAGTATTAATGGCTTGTGCACGGTTTGCTGATGTAACTGCCCATGCCATATTGCAGCTCACTTCTTGGGTTGGCATGCAGGTCTCCTAGTCTCATTTTAAAAATTATCTGAAGCTGTCCTAGTTTTTCAGGTACAAGGCGGGAAAATGGCTTGGCAATCGGAGGCAGTCTGACTTGAACTGCAGCTGTAAATGAGTCTGTGACAGCTCTACAATTTCTGCAAATGGTTTGTAGCTGATTGCTGTCTTTCTGTTGGAGGGTGCCTATTACTGTCAGAGCTTTTTGTCTGACCCGTTTGATTTCTCCAATAGATGTAGAATTAAAAAAACCGCCAAACCTCACTGTAAATTTAGGTAGTGTGTATTGTATGTACTCTTGTGATTGGGTGTAAAAGGAATTAAAATCATTTCTGTTTTTATAGCTGTGATTTGGGACTGCTCGCCAGATGAACAATAGCTATTGCTAATAAAAGCTAGTTTGAGGAAATTGTACAACCTGAAAAAGCATAGCATCTGGATTTGGGCTTGTTTTGTTTTTCCCCTTTGCCTTCTGTTTCCTGCGTGTGCTAAGCTGACCCACGCCTGTGGGAGAGCAGCAGCGCAGACACCTCAGCATTAGGCGATGTCGCAGGAGTATGGGGGAGAGGAGGTCTGTAAGCACAGCTCTGTGGAGAAGACGTTGGTGGCGCTAAGAGGTTCTGAGCACAGCCTGGAACAACAGGCAGTTTGGGATTATTTCAGGGGAGAGACAGCTAGAGATGCTCACTTCCCAGCTGACAGCAACTGTAGATGTAATTACTTGGCTCTGAGGGAGCAGACTCCTTTGAAGTTTGGTTGATTTTTGTCCCGTAACATGTAAGTAAATAAAAAGCAGTCTTAAAGCTTTGGATTTAATGGTTGCATGTCTGATTTCTAGATTTTGTGTTTCTCATTTGGAGCATTTTTGTTTGTTTGTTTTTCACTATTATTTTCTTCATCTCATACCAAGCTAAAGGTAAGCGTCATCTTAACTGAAAGTACAGCGAGGCATTTCAGAAGTGCCTTGTAATCTCAAAGGAATAAGTCTTTTGTTGCATGTATACTACATTCAAACACGCGTTCATTCATTCACTCATTCTTTTGTTTTCTTGTAGTCTGAGAAATGAATGAATTTAGAATAGCTGTATGTTTGTCTTTCATCTGAGAGCTAACAAATGAATTAGAAGGGCAATAGAGGATTTTTTTTATTCCAGAAATGGAAGCTGTTCCTTAAGTTATAAAGTATTATTAAAAACACATGGACATCAAGAACCATCCATTCCAGATGCTCATTAGTTTTGTCAGCTCTGTACTCTCTGGGATGACCCATTTATACCTTTAATACCTTTAACTTTATTTTCTATTTTATTTAACAAGGATAGATGTTATACTTCTAACACATTCTGCTGCAGTACTTTTTCAAACTGTGTTAAAATACTGTTTGTGTGGCAGTGGCATGTTGTCCTTGCAATTGTTGGTTCTGGGGTATGTAGGCGTACTGTTGACAGAAGAATAGAGGACCTCAGAAAATCTGGGGATTGAGTATGCCTGTCAGTGCAATTAGTTTTAGTTGTATTTAATCATTTTGAGAACTAATTGTCTGTGCTCCTGGTGCTCAGTTAAATCCTGGTATGTTGACAGTTGCCAAGAATCAAGCTCTTTGTACATCGAAGTAGCATGAAGCTGAATAAATAAAAAATGCAACTTTTCCTTTAGCTATGTGATGTAGAATTAAAAAAAAAAAAAAACCCAAACGTCATAGTAATTGCAAACTGTATTGTTTAGAAATGTTTTCTCTAGCCCATGGTTTCTTTTAAGATGTTTAGTAGTCTGTTACTAACTTGCTTATCTTTACTTTGTATTTTCAGTATATTAAAAATATCCTTTTATGAAAGATGAACATAGCTAAAAGGTGAAATTTTACCATATAAGTAGCTACTATTCTAAGTCTGTTGTAAGACTGCTGTGATTTGACTTTTGGTTGCTCTGATTCTTTTGAGTATCATCAGAGATAAGTATTTCCAAAATCATATTAAATTTTAACAGATGGAAAGGAGGAACTTCATATAAACGCATGTGTGAGAGGGGGAAAGATGTATTTTCACTTTAAGTATTTCACAGATCATAAGAAAAAAAACTCAGAGTAAACTCTGGGCAAATATTTCACATAACTTCATTATATTCTCAGCTGTATCTTAGGGTTCTTCAGGAAACTTAAGAAACCCAGTAAAAATAGCTAGTGTGATGCTTTGTAATCACGGTAAAAATAGTCAACGAATGCAGAATGGTTTTATGCTGGCATCTTCAAAAATTAACATTGCAGATGCAGAAACAGAAGCCACTGTGATGAGGACCTTTGAATGCTAACAAGAATACTGGTTTGATTTTGTAATGCTTTTGAAATGGTGCTGTATTTCTTTCAAGTGATGAAGTAAAATTGATTCTGGGAATAAATCGGGTATAGAGACTTACAGAAATTGCCTTTGCTTTGCTGTTGACTCTTAAAATAGCCAATCTACTCTCAGAATGGGTTATTATCATACATCAGTATGAGTATATGAGGACAAGTCTATCCCCATCGCCTCTTAAAAAATAAATAAAAAAATCTACATACTGCAGAAGGAGAAAACTAACTTTTGTTTTCTTGGGTATACCATTCTTAGTGCAATGAACAGAAATTGTGGTTAAAATCCCCTGAACACCTTTCCCTGCTCCTTTAGATTAGCTCAACTCATTCCTTCTCCACTCCTGTTTCACAACCATGTTCACTTTCCCTCCATCTGGTGAGGAAATGAAGAACTCGCAACAAGTCTGGTCAGCAGAATGCATGGCACCTTTGGCAAACACAACTCTGCATCCTCTGCAGGATGGAACATTTTCATCAAATGCTTTCACCTTTTTATAGGGATGAGGTGCTGGTCAGTATGATGGCCCTACTTGAAATGTCCATATTTATAGATATAGGGGAAAAAAGAAAGTGGGAAAAATATGTACTTGTGCATCTCAGAAGTCTGTTTTTGGATGCCTGAGTTTCCTATGAAATGTCAAATCATCCTTCCAGTGCTTTTGAAGCTTGTGTATTCTGTCTATTGTGATAATGATCGTGGACAGTCCTCCAGTTGTCAGAGAGGAGCTTTTGCAAGTGCGGTGAGAAGCAGATGTTTCCATGAACTCTGCATGTCTGAGACCATGGTGAGAAATCTTTTTTTTGGTCTCCCTGCATACAGTCCCACTTCTTGTGCTCAAGGAGCCAACATGCAAATGTGCCTAACTTGGATAACTGTTGAGGTTTTTCTTCCAATCCACCTCAAGCGTGTGCACAATTAAGCAGCTGGTTTGCATGTCAGGTGGTGCCTGCAGCGGTGTGCATGCAGGGACTGAGAATGGGTCAGAAAGCAAACCCATCTTCCTACTTCTGCGTCATCCAACTACCACAACAAGCTTCCCAAAATAGTGCTTTCAAGAGATGCAAAATACATGTGTCATGATTTAAAAAATGAGATCCTTGTGTTACCTATTAGCTGATTTCACGCAGCTATTTCTGTACTAAAAATCAGCGAGTATTGTAAAGAGTTTGCTGCATATGTGGTTTTGGCCTCTTGTATGTACAGCATAGCCATGTACTGGAGAGATGGTTTTCATAAGTTGAAGAAATTAATATTTTGTCTTCAAGCTGTCTAAAACTGATTTTGAAACCACTTCATTAGAAGTAGCACTCAAGCCATCAACTTCTCCTGCAGGTAGATTAATTTAAGGGTTAAAATCCTGAGGTAAAATATACATTCAAGTCTACATTCAAACTTAAATGAAAGAATGTGCATCCTGTTGCTAGTCTGTCTGAATGCTCAACTGTTAAAGAAAGAAGCGTGGTTTGATTTTGGGGAGAAGAAGGGAGTAAGTGTGACAGTTGCGATGGAATAGTAGAGGTGAAACCAGTTAGTAATCATTACTGATATAGTCCCATCCCAGCAGAAAATGAATACAATTGTTTGATGTTTATGGATGATTTGAATGGTATTTTATCTTCCAGAAGAAAGCAAGTGGATGCTAGTAATGATGTATTCCTCTGATCTGTTACCTAGAAAACATTGTACAAGCATGTGATCTGTAGCATATGTGCTGTGCGGTAGTTCAGGGCACCACCATTCAAAACACACCCAACAGCTTTCTGGTGGTGCTGTCAGTAAATGTAATCCTATGTATTCAGTTGTGGTGCTTCGTTTGTTTGTTTTGATCTGGTGATGACATTCACTCTCAGAGATCTGATAGGGATCATCAGTCTGAATGTGTGTATGTAAGCAGTGGCTGATTGTCTTTTAGCGGGTAAATGTCAAGAAATGTTTATTCTTCCTCACCAAAGTTAAACAGTTCCCTAGTATGACTTTTCAGTGAGAAAGTTAAAGATTTGCTAAAATACACTGAATTAGAAGGAAGTTTTTCAGTGACATGGTGCATAAAACACAGAAACTGACAAGTACAAATCATGTTTTGATTACGTTTAGGATGGTGTGGTAGTGTGCGCATGTGTGTTCATATGCGTCTGGTAGATTTCAGAGCCATATTTCTCTCATATCTTCTTTGGTGTAGGTGGCATCCTTTCTTGCTTGTCAGTTAGTGACCCCTACCCCCAAAACATCCCCAAAGAAATATTAACATTGAAATCAAACTGAGGGAAAACTAAAAAAAAAAAATCTTGGAAGGTGAATGTTATTACTAATCAAGTAAACACCAGTTGTTGAGCTACACTGAAAGGAAGCCAAGCAGAAATGACCAGAAACTCAACAGAGTTCCCTCCGGGAAAAGTAAAATAAGAGGAAGAAAAAAGCTACTGGTATGCCCATATGGCCCCAGACCTATTTCTTGCATGGAGGCAATTCCAGTTAAATAGTGTTTGTGGTGATCGCTTCTCATTAGCTCTATTTTGCATTGCCTGGGCAGTTCCCACTTGCACAGCATGTCATTAATTGCAGGAGAGCTGACTGCCTGAAGGTTTACTCAGCATCCATAGGACATTAAGGACCTTTCCTGTACTTTAATTGCGAGAGCTTCTCTTTAGCAGTTGATGAGATCCAAAAGCTTGGGGAGCAGTCCGCAATTAACGTCCTTTTTTTCTGTTCTTCATAGGAAAGGGATTAACAACATAATACTCTCAAAACCATGTATACTCCTCTGCAATCTAAGTGTCATTTCCTTCCAGATGTGAGATACATTTAGGGAGTCTAAGAGCTAACATGGGAAAATAACATGTTCCTCAGCAGTAGTTTTCCTTGATTCAGTTGTGCCTGGAGGGGACAGTTTTGTATTGAAAGGGTGACAGAAGCCCATGGGGAGCTCTGCTAATTATCATGCTTTCCTTGCAGACAGCCCAGCCTGTGGTGAGCCCAACCAGAGTTGCTAGCTGCAGAAGTATGGAGCTGCGGCTGGACCCCTACTGCCATCATGTACCTTTTGAGAGGGGTATCAGTGATATAAGTGAAATTGTAGCCTGTTAAAGTCTGTTAGAGTTTTTCTAATTAATATAGGTTTCAGTGTTTTATTCCATCCCTCAGAGAGGGCACCAAAACTGATGGACTAGGTGACAAGAAGGCTTGCTGTAGACCTACCAATTGAGTGCTTGCTACTGATCCCAGGCCTGGACTTCACTTTGTTGCATTGATCCTGCAGTTCTTTAAATGCAGCAGAGCCACCCTATGGATGGCCTAGAATTCAAATACAACAGTTGTCTGTCTTGGCTAACATAGTGAGGAGCCTAGAAACGATAAAGCTAAAAGTGTGAAAGGTGCTATATCTAGAGTGAACCTGCAACCAGACATTGGGTCAAGGTGTGGATGGAGACCTGTGTGCATAGTTACCAGTGGGGAGTCATGAGAACGGCGAAAAAGAAGAGCAAAGGGAGACTGAGCAGTTCTTGCATGCAGAAGCGTGAACTTCTGTTGCTCTGTTTTGTGCTATTACAGTGGGTCGCTGGAGCTTGGGGGAGAGATGGTATTTGTTGTCTTTCCTCTGAGTGAAGGAAACGTCCTCTCAAAAGTACTGTGACAATTGTCAGTGTTAAACGTGCAGGTGGTTTTGATTGGGAGAAGAAACTGTGTTGTGTTGGTGCTTGCAAATGAAAGAAGCCGGTGGGAGATGACTTATAATACAGTTTTTTCTTTGTAGTCTTCTGGGAAAAATCCACAAAGCTTACAAGCAGGTGAAAAGAGAAGCATATGACAACAGTCCTGGTTCATTGCAACAGGATATGGTTAGCACTGTCTCTGGAGACGCCTGTGACTTCACCGATGAAGGGCAGGAAGCTGCTGTGGAGTCCACCACCCTGGGCCTCCAAAGGCAGCCCCAGTCACTTGCAGTGCAGGATATGACGGCAGCACTTCACTTTGAAATCAAAGGGAGAGATATCTAATCACACTTCTGACAGACTCAGAGAACTGGGTAACCTGTCTGCCAGCTGTAGATTATTCGGTGTTTTTTTTCAAGACCAAGATACTGTTCAGTTACAGTGCTGATAATAACATACGTGTTTTTTCCTTGCGATGCAGAAACATTTAAGCACAATTTTAGCACATGCCGAGGTATGCGATGTGCCCAGCAGTTACCCACAGGACACAAAGTCACTTCAAAGTCACACAAAGTTGCGATACGAGATTTCAGACAAATATTGCATCCTTGGGTACCATCATACATTTCAGTGAGGCTTTGATTCCTATTTTGTGCTGTCAGGAACACGTAAGGCCAAAGGTAGACCTGAAATGCCAAAACTGAAAAAATTTGCCACCTGCAGCAGTTTCTGCAAAACCAAAGATAACAAAAAGATACTTGAAAGGAAGGAAGAGGGAAGAGAATTAAAAAAGTGAGGGGTCAGCTGAGTCAGATATACAGGGAAGTTCCAACAGATTTTCATGTTTCATTACCTCTTGTCCATAGCACTATGTGCCTCTGTCTGTACTGTGGGCAGACATAGACCTTCACTCACATGGTGATTATTTCTTTCCGAGAGACCAGAATCCTTCTGTAGTGCCTAAACAAAACCCTGCCGAAACCAGGGGAGAGGTCGATGTGATGTTCAGGAGGTCTGCATTTGTCTTTACAGCGGGTTTATTGCATCTTCTAACATTTGAAATGCAATATGCCTGCTACTGACACGAAGAGATAAGGGTCACCCTTTCTGCTTCTGAAGACGACACACTGCAAAAATATATTGTGAAAGATGAATGCAACTGCAAAGATAGTATCTTGGTGGTTACCATAGTTTCTAATTCAGCACTTGAGAAAAGTTTTTGCATTCAGCACAAAACACTTTGGGTGAGAACATTGCAAACAGTGTTTAAGATGCTTGAAATTAAAAATGAAACAAGAATCCATTTTAAACATTTGGAATGTTAACTAATTTTTTTAGTGCTGGAATCAAAGCAGATGTCTTCACTGTGGTCAATTATGCTTTGAAAAAACATTTAGAAGGCATTTAAAAACCATGTTATTAGTATAATAAGCATGATAGAAAAATATTCAGGAAAATCATCCCACCCATATTTATAAAAAGTAAAAAATGGAGTCCCTTCTAGATCACTGTAGAGATCTGGAGACCAGCTGAATTCAGCATGAGCTCGTAATGCTTAGAGACCACTAATATCACAGAGTTCCTCTTCAGTCCAGGGTATATATGTCCATGTTGTTTTGGGTTTTTTAATATATATATATATGTGTGTGTGTGTGTTACGTACACACATACATATCCATATATACACACACACATATATATAAAAGGTACATGTTGTGTAAATAAATTATGCTTCTGTTTCACTGGAGGTCTAGACTGATGTTTTAAAGTAGCCCGCAAGTGCTCAGAATTGTCCTGAGGCAAGCCGCCGTTTCCTTTCCTTCAAAGTACGTACAGACAGAGCAAAATTAGCCTTTTACCTTCATGCATTAAGGGCAAAAGCAGGATGGGAAACAAACTCGATGCTGATAAGCACACCTAGATGTATCGGGACAATAGAGGGAAGCCTGTGTTACGAAGGATGTTACTGTTATGGTAACTGTCAAACCTGGTGCCACTGAAAAGATGGAAAGATGAAAACCAGATGTCTGCAAAGGGAATGTGCGTTACACAAAGCACACAGAAACAAACAACAAGGCTGTGTCGTTTTTCGAATGATCTTAAAAGTATTTCAAGGTGATTGATTATTTTACATGTAAGTGTTACGTAGGAGACGTATTCTTGAAGGGGCTTGAGTGTTTGTTGCATGCTGCTAGAGGAGAAGAAAGGCTAAAGAAAATGCTTCCATTCATTTGGTTTATTTTAGTTTATGCTTTTCACTTTTTTGATTTATCCAAGTCCCTCAAAAGGAGTTGGAAGTATTACTAAAACATCATTGTTTTTTTTCTAATGAATACACATTTAAAAAAAAAAAAATCTGTTAATTGGTAACATCTTTTAGCTGGCATATGGCTAGCTAATAACTCAGACTTAATTAGCAAATCTGGGGAAGAATAACTTCCTAATATGGAATTAAAAAGGCCTGTCATTGTTTTTCATCAAGATGGATGATATTGCTTGGACCTGAAATTCAGCAGCCTTTTTTTTTTTGCCCCGGTCCCAGTGGATGAGCTGTGTTTTAACACATATCTATTACAAAAACAGAGCTTGAAATTGCCACAACTCATGCTGATAGAAAATGGAGAAACAGTACCTTTCCAGAAAATATAGTTATACACTTAATAAATGTGGATCTGGTGACCTGACCTGTGTTATTTTTTCAGTGCCATATGCAGTACTGTAAACACTGAATTTCCACAGACTAGTGATTTTGGTTTTTCTTCTCTTCGTACTTGGTCCATGGATCCCTAGGGTCTGTGGAGGACTACTGCAGAGGCAACCGCTAATGGTGGATAAGAAAAGTAGCCTTGTACCTGCTACACAGTAGTCCATATAATTGGATTTTTAAACCAGGCTATGCATCCATTTTTAAATGAAATGTTCGGGAGCAGGCAAAACCTCTCTTGCTCCTTTGAGACCATTCCCTCAGTTTTCTCTTATATAGTCTTCTCACCCAGTGAACCCCATATCTGTCTCCAAAAGAAAGGGCAGAGTCCATCAGCCATCAAGAGGTTCCTACTACTGTGATGCATTCTGCAAGCCTTACCAGCAGCATGTTGTTTCTGGGATCCAGCGTGGCCGCTCCTCTGATAGGCAGCCGCTCGGCAGCTGAGCCTCACAGTTTGGCAAATGCTGAGCTGTCAAGTCGCCCTAATGATTTGGAAAGAGAGGGATGTAAGTTTAATTGCAAAAATTAAGGGAGAGGGCTGCGTTGTTCCCTGTATGAAGGTGAATGTCCTTGAAACCTCTGAAGCAGCACACTCACAACCAAGGATATAGATACCAAGGCCTGGTGCATTGTTTAGGTTCAAGAAAAGGGTTTGCTAGAGAGCGGTGTCCGGTGGCAAGGGCGGTGTTGAATGACGCCTTATAGCTCAACAGCATTGCACTCTAACAGTGCTGTGATGGGGGGGACATGGCAGTTACTGTGTTATATTATGCCACTGGTATAGTTCTTTTGTTAATGAATTGCTTGTCAGTCTTATAACTCTTCAGCTCAGAGGTGTCATGTCCTATAATGTTTTATTTAAAGTTACATTGTTTTTAGAATAACCGAGCTGTAGACCTGATTGTTTTTGTGTAAATATAGCAGCACGGGCACTTACACTTTCAAGCCTGAATTTATTACTGAGCACAGTTTAAATTTCTTTTTATTGACATAATTACAAATAAAAAGTTCAATCAAGGGACAAGCACAATTATGTAAAGAAATCAGCCAGAGAGCTGCTGGTTTTCACTTTATCATTGTAAGAGCATTTGTATGCCACACCACTTAGCAGCATATACCCTTGACAGACCATCAGTACCTTTGAGAATTCACGCCGACCTTCAGGGCAGTCAGCACCCTCTAGACATTTTTAGGTATTTGGCTATTTTCTCAAAGCACCTGATGTTTTGTTTATGCAGTAAATTTAATGGGCTCAGAGGCAGGTACATTTCTCGGGAGACAAAAACCCATCTTCCCTTGCCATAACTGCATTTGTCCTGCATTCACTCCATCGAGGTATTTATAAAAA
>VZTL01038833.1:52167-83305 GCA_013400535.1 Scopus umbretta
AAAAAAAATCTCATCTGGCATGTTTTCCCTGCATTTGTAGTGATAAAGGCAGGCACGGCAGGTCTGTTTGTGCTCTCATATACTGCTTAGCCCCGTTACACTGGGACATTGACGGCATCTCTGATTTCATTTAATCGGCATAAAAGAGAAACTTGTGCAGCTGAGCTCAGAGAGAAGGAGCGTTCGTGGGGCATCGCAACATCCGTGGCTTCCTTCCGAGGGGCCTTTTCCTTTGGCGAAGTTTGTATTCACAAGCCACAATGCCCGCCTTCAGGAGGAGTAAAACCAGAGCTAAGAGTTTAGCCTTGGCTCGCAAAACCCCGCAGCAGGCAGCAGCAGCCTACGGCTCCCTGCTCAGGATGTTTTCTGTGGTGAGTTCTGCAGCGGCGTGGGCTAAGCTGGGGCTGGGGTGCTGCTTAATTAGGCAAAGGTAGGTGACGGGGCTGCAGGAGCGGGCCAGGCTGGCTGTGCTCGGATAAAGAGCGACTGTCCTAGCGTTAATAATCAAATAATGGATTCTGGTAACAGGTAGTCGGTGGGTGAGTTTATACCAGTAAGCTGCATGGGAGAAGGCTTGGGCTTTTTCGACGTTTGGGGGGGAGGGAAGGGCGGCTTGGTCGTGTGCACTGTTTGCTGCCGGGCGCAAGCAATTAGTTATTTCTTGCATCTGTCAGAGAAAGGACTAAGTCATGATCCAGATTCTGACAAGAAGTGGGATGGTTTTAACAAGATTCTTCAGGGAAATTTGGAAATAACTGCAGAATGAATGCTTTAACTATTTCTCTGTTTTTTGACAAATAATTTAGGATTGTGGAAATGAGGAAAAAAATAAAAGCTACAATCAGGGTACTGCTGGGGGAATATAAGAAGGTCGCAAAAAAATTACACAGGTGGTAGAAAAATACATGAGCCTTCTGCATTAAAAATTGACAACATCAGGGTAAGGACATGGGGAAGGAAAGAGTGACAGTATTTTCACAAGATTAGGGTTTGGGAAAATTTGCATTGTGTGCTTTAATATTACCTGACAAGAGTCTCCTTTTTGTGACCTGGGCTGTCAGGGTTCCTCTCTCTTTGTTTTCCTGATGCTCTCATCTTTACATTTTTTATGGTCAGGATTTAACATTCTGTGATGGAAACGACTTATGTTTTGCCTTCGACTTTGGGTCAGATGGCCCTGAAGACTGATTTTAGAGAAGCTGAGCACAGCATCTGTAAACTCAGTGGGAGCTGCTGGTCCTCGAGACCTGGTGGATGCAGGCTCTTGGGCCCAGATCCCTGCTGCACGGCTTGGTATTGCAGTCAAGTACCTAAGTCACCAGCGCTTCCATGCCCAAGGAGAGAGATGGGCGTCTCTTTCTGTGTGGCAAGTGAGAGGGAAGATTTGCCACCACGGAATGCATATTAATAGCTCAGGCACCACATCAGGTGGGTTGCATCTTAGCTGTTTTACACAGCCGTGAGTTCAGCCTTCTTTCAGGCCTTGACCTGTGCTCTCAGGAAGGAATTACTAGGTCATCAACCCCTCTTCTTACTGTACTGGTGTAGATGAGGTTGGTGACACCTACTTGGGTTAACAGAACAGGCTGACTTTGCTAACATAAATCTCCCTGGAATTGGGAAACTGACTCAAAGACAAAAGTTTATTCTTAACTCCTCCTCTGTTGTCTGGGCTGGTAGTGCCTGGTAGGGCAACTTTTCAAAATGCAGCATAGAGGGGTCGCTTCTCCCTCCTTAAAGCATAACTCTAAGTGTGCTTGGCTTATTGCTGCAAAGAATCCGAGTGGGCACTTTTTTAAAAATACCTTTCCTTTAGCAACGTTTTAAACATTTAAATTAAAAGACATGCAAGAGACAGCTAAACAAAACAGACCCCCAGAATGTCAGCAGTGTCAAGTCAGGAACAGTTTCGTGTTCTGAGTGGCCTTGAAGTTGGGAAAAAACAGAAGGACCAGAAGAAAAACAATGACCGAGTCTACTACTTTGTTTTAGCTTCTGTTGCCCGAAGCTGAGCGGCAGCCTTGCCCAGATACCTATGCTGAAAATCTCACAGGGCGTTTTTCAGTAAAACTCTGCTGACATTTTTCAGTCTTTAATAAACTCTTCAGAGGAGTGCATGTACTGTATTGGTGTGTGACATACAGCAACTTTTTCCAGTGGTCTTTAAGGAAGCTAAGGCCTGCAAATTTCTAGCCTTTTACATTGCTTGGTTACAAAGTACTTCCCAGTCTGAGGATGGCAGAGATGTCTGTAGAGTGATGAACCCACAAAAAACCGATGGCTGCTAGGCCTGTCTTCGTTCTGGAGAGAAGCATCTTCTAACACAAAGGAAAAGTGATGGACAACTCCAAAAGCTGTCCTTTGTCACAGAGTGAGGGATGTAAAGAGGTCTCTGGCCAGTGGTTCATTTCTCAAAGTCCCGTGTAATTGTATCTCTTCTGCTGACTGGTTCATTCAGTCTTCCTGGAAGTACATACACGAGGCAGAGCTGAGCTGTTAGATGTTCGTTTTTAGAGAGTACAAGACTAATCTGTTTCTGCAGGATGTTTTCTGAGCATGCTTCCTCTTTGGATAAGGAATTCAAAGGATTGGTGATCACCCTGTAGAAGTCATTAGTGCACAAGGGTACAGGAATCTGAAAACTCATCAAAGGACGTGCATGGTTTTAACCCTCCCAAGGAGTCTTTCTTGGGCTGCAGAGTTTTCTAAGCCTACTCAATATATTCCCTTCTGTCACTTTTTCAAACAAACCCTGACTGACCAATGGGGTACATGAGGTGTATAAATGAGGGTAAAATAAACAGCAATGAGCAGAGACACCGTAACACTAATTGACCTTGTGCAGCATTTATGGTCAGTCAGTATCATTCAGTAGAAAGTCACAGGGTAGCCATGAAATTGTTGTGCTAATGCTTAACCACTGCTGATTAATGTCTTCTGCTCTCTCACCAATTAATTTTATGGAGATTTTTAAGTCTGGGGATGGCACAGCCTCAGATGATGATATGCTTGTCTGCAGGGAGCAAAGAAAATCTGTCAGAGGTTCCTTGTAAGAGTATCCTTTGTTCACTTTAAAGGAATAATCTCTAGTATGTCTTATCATGAGTATTACTGAAAATGGGACGTGCTTCATCTCCATCTGACAAGCTGAGCACCACCATGGTGGTTGACACCTATGGATCAAGCTGATGATTATGTGGACTGGAACTCTCCCTTCTAAGGTTACTGTGAGCAATCCTCATTCACAGGGAATACCCTGTGCAAAAGGATCTGGGACCTAAGTATGAGTCGCAAGCATGCAGGGATGAAAAAAAAGTTTCTTGAGGCTGCTTCTATACATCCTTCCGTTTTAGAAGCTAAGAGAGTATGGGGCAGGAGGCTTCCCGGACTGCTAGGTCTGTAAAAGGGTTTATACAGCTTTGCTGGAAAATCTGTGAAAATGGCCAGTAAAAGAGTTGCTTAAGAGTTGCTTAAGAGTGCTGCTTAATTTCATTCCTCCTGGAATGCAAGTATTTGTTTTTTTCTATAAACCCTGCATAAGCTCCAGTTGTCTTTCCCAACTCTAGCACTGTTAGTCTAAATTTTTTGGGTTTTAGCCTCATCTGTTTGCTGTTCAGTGCCAAAAGTAAGCTGAAGCTGCTTGCAATCTCCTATAAATGTGGCACACGTAAGCTCAAGTGATGGATTTTGAAGAAAGGTTGTTGCTTCCACTGTACGCTCCCCTCAGCTTTTCTCTCTACCCAGCTACCTTGCAGTCTTGTCCACAGTCAGTTGTCTGAGCTTTTCACCAATTTAAATGTTTTTATTCTGATGAGCTGCACAGTATAAATGTTGGCATAAATAATTTTATTACCATTTACTAAGTACAGACATTCTTGGCCTTGTGCAAATAAAAGAAGCTGTGTGCTTGAGGAGGTTACCAGGTGTATCTGGGAGTCAAATCTGCCTGTGTTAGCTGTTGCAGTGTCATTGTCAGAGCAAATTCAGGGTTAATTCCCAACTTAATTCAGGATTATGGTGAGTGTATGTAGTATCAACTTGGGGCTTCTCTTGAGACTTCTTGGTTTAAGGGCACTGGACTGCCAGACTCTTCTGTGACATCCAGAATGCCCAGGTCGCTTTGAAATCCCAGCTGCGATCAGTAACAGGGCAGAGGCTGGCCCTCCCCAGCCCACACGTAAAAGATAGAACAGCGATGTTCTTACGGGTTGTCACTAGAGCCTTTCTGGAAAAGATCTGTTTTAAACAGCAAAAATAATAGAGCAAGACATTGTTTAGTGTGGGAGGCAGAAAGTAGCATCCAGAGCAGTGTGGGGAAAAAAGGTGGAGATCCCAGCCTGGGTGGTAGGGGAGTTTTGGGAAGAAATATGAAGCAAGAATAGTTTTTATTCCTCTCTACTCATTTGTTATTATGGAGTTTCTTAGGAATACTGGGCTCTTGGTCAAGAACCTAAGGTACACTTTGTGGTTTCACTGGCAAAATGGGCTTCTGCATCTTCTATGATCCGTGCGATGTGTAGGAGTGAATGTGAAATACTTCTGTCCTGTGATAAAGCTGCATTTCATGCTTGCTTTGACCCAAACTTAAATACCACAATGGACGCACAGAGTGAGAATCGGGTCTGGATATTGCACAGTCTGAAAGTCTCCCATAAAGGGAAGGACAGAGAGCGGCAAAGCTGTGGGAAAGGACCAGAGCCTACAAGCAGCACTGCAGAACAAGGGCAATATTTTTTAATGCCAGACTTGCAAACACGAAGTGCTTACATGTTCAGGAACATACTAAAGTTTGTGAAAATCACTACTTGTCGGCTGTATGGCTGAGAGGTACCTTAGGGTAATCCTGTGCCTTGGGCTTGGGCCAGTTATGTAGAACAATTTCTGACACCAAAATTAAGTTGCTTAGGTGCTCAAATAGTATTTACATTGAGGAGCATCATCTATTTCCATATGCTTTCTTATCCAGTGGTTCTTGGTGGCAGATGCAGCTCTGCCCCGAAACTGAAGGGGATGGAGAACATAGCCTGTTCTCCAGTGTCTGCCTGCCCTAAGTGCGAAGGTGGTTGAGGAGGAATAGAGGACTTCTAACTCCTCCTTGTAAAATTGTGCCTGATGATGCATATGACTTGCTTTCGATAGGCTGTCTCATCTCCTTGATCTAGTGTCCTTGATCAGGCATGAGGTTGATGTAAATCAAGCTGCCCACGCACACCTTGAGCTGTAGAGAGCGTAAAATCTGAGTCATTCTGATACAGATACAAAACTCTGACATCAGAAACAAAGAAAACAAACCTCAAGTACTCTGGCATTCAGCTATATGGAAGTTGCTTTAAAATACACCCTCCCTCCCCCATTTCCTAAACTAAGTTGTGATTTATTTCCAAAACACTAATTAATTTTAGTGGCACAGAGTGAATGTGATTTTTAAATGTATTCCATCAGTGTGCAGCTGTAATTCCAACAAACACCATTCAATTTATGTTGCATTTTGTTGAGTCCTAATAAATGTCGTAAATATAAAATGTATCTAAATTTCATAGTCCTTCAAGCTGTCATACAGGATTGTGGAAGATGGTTGCACATATTAGTGAGGAAAATAGCTTAATTATTTTTGGAGTGGTGGCATTGTTCAAAACTGGGGGCTGGGAAGCTACAGAGTAATAGAGGCTACATGGCAAATACTTGACATTTTAACATTTATTTCCATCATATAGGTGTGAGGGATGTACCTGTGTTTTGTCATATGAATGGCTGAGATTTAATATGGCTAGTGCATTTAGCCTCCACCTCACAGAAGGCTTTGTATAACTCAGTTCGGTTTCAGAACAACTTTTGCATTTGCTCGTTTCATGACCTAGCATGCTGGAGAACTTAGTTGCACGGATAATCAGTGGTGAATCAGGAGATCCAAAAAGGACCACTCGAAACAGCGTGTGGAATATATTAGTACAGATTAAGACAGTTCTGAAATGCACTCATGTCCTAATTTCTTCACTGAAACGAGACTTCCACTTGAAATAAGGCAGCATTCATTTAGTCCTCATTTGAATGCATTTGCTAAATAGAAGATAATACATGGCACAGCATATGCAACTGTCCAGTGTCTTAGCGTCTGAAAGACAGAAGCACCGAAGAATTGTTTCATGTAGTATAAAGAGGTGGACAGTGAGAGCTGTTAAGGTAGAATTGGGTAATGGTAGTGATATTCTAGCTTTCAGGAAAACATCATGTAAGAAAGGGAACAGTGGAATAATTTTCAAATCAAGCATTAAAGATTATTGCCTGCAAAAGTTGCTCTTGGACATTAGTGATAGTCATGCAAGAGCAAACTGCACAGTCATTTCATAGTGTCAGAAAAATCTTTCTCTTCCATCTTTGCCTCACAAGATTAACTGTTGTTCTATCTCCAATTCCTACCTTGCTTGAAAATTTTCTAGGTTTTTTTCATGTTTATCATTCTTCTAGAGAATCTCAAAAATTTAGCTTTCCATTCGCTGTTTTTGAAAGCAAAAAGTCTTGATACTTAGTTGTTTCCTTGGAGAGAAAGTATCTAAACATCTTTTGACAACCCAGGACATTAGAATCTGAATCCTCAGCTCTAAGTCTTGTTGTTTGAAAAAAAGCACACAGCACACTTTAGGCAGATGACGACAAATAAAACAGCTATTCTGGATGCTTGAAAGATCTTTATCTACTAATTCTTTCTATTTTGATGCAATGAGTGTTGCAAAATAAGAGAGATGGAAAACTGTGATGCTAGTGTCATAAGAATCAAAGTATATGATGTATCTGAGTGTTCTCTCATCTTTTGCATCCCACGAGCTTGTATCTGAAGACTGAAAATAATTTGCACTGGAAAATCACTAGGAAATTTTCATTTCATTTTACTGCTGTGATATGGATCTGCTATAAATTGAAGCTGTTCAAAGCTATCAGGATACATTTTTGACAAAAATCAATGGCATGCTCCGGCCCCCAAATTTGGAACAAGAGCAAAATTTGAGGAATTTAAAAATAATTGTAGTACAGCTTGTATTCTAAAACATTGGTGCTTGTCTCTCTCTTCTTATTTAACAGAGCTCAGAACAGATCAGTGCGTTGTGCCGAAACTTCCAAGAAGTCCAGGCAAGCAGTATGGAAGGACAGAAGGACAACCAGGATGCACCTCCACGGCCACTGGCTCGCCACCTTTCTGACGCAGATAGATTGAGGAAAGTCATCCAAGAACTTATGGACACTGAGAAATCTTATGTCAAGGTAAAAAAACCCAAAACCAAACAAAACCAAAAACCAACCTGGCTAGCTACAGCCTTCTTCTTGAGGCTGACCGTGATTTGTGGATGGTCTTACCATATTTCATGCTTACCTTTATATAACCAGCCCTCTACAAGGGCTGTGACCTACAGAGTCTGCTTATCTAATTGTTCCTGTTGTTTTCAGTGGGCTTGCTTCTCTAACAGAGGCTGTAGGATTTGATCTAGTGGCTTTAGTTCTAGTCGATTTGTATTTATATTGGAGAGTGGTAATTTCTGGGGAGTAGAAACCTGCAATATTTGAACATTGGGGTTCTCCAGGGGATATTTCCATGGTTTTCAACATGCAAATAAATCTGGTAGAAGAACAGAATAAGATTGTCCTACAAATTAGAAAAAAAAACTTAATTGTGGGAAATAGTGCATAATTATTGTTGAATCAGCAAATCTAAAAGGCACAACTCCAGTTGGTTGTAGCATTGCACATGTTATCTCTCCTTTGACTGATTAGTTCATAATTTGTTAGATACATGTCTCTTCCTTTTATAAACCCCAAATTCATGTGACTGGATGCCAAAAGAAACATGAAAGCATTGATTTCACTGACCTTCAGCAAGGAGGAATCATCTACTTGGTCTCAAAACACATACTTACAGATATGACTACTTGCTGCAATAACGTATCTGGAAAACACTTTCAGTCTGTCGTTGTTAGTACATCCACCAATACCCTAATACAGCCATACGCTGTAAAGCTTGAGGAAGCTTTACAGAACACAAACCCATGTATGTCCAGCTGATGTTTCTTAGAGAGGAATCGCTTGAAGAAAGGCATGACCGTGGAGGTCACTGATGTGTGAAATTTTGCACCAGGCAAAATCCTGGGAGGCTGCACGTACTCGTTCTGGCGTTCTCAGGGAGATGCTCGTTATGCCTTCTCCATAAGAATTTCTGCCGTTTCTTTTCTCAGGGTCGGAGAGCCCTGCAGTGGGCCCCAGCCCTGCCGTCATGCTTTGGCGTGGGATAGTAAGTCTTCAAAAGTGGCACCACTTCTTTGAAGAAGTGACTGCAAAAGCCCTGGATCACATCCCCCCAACAATAAACCTGAACACCTTAATACCTAATAGGATTTTAAAATGTGTCTTTCTGAATATTACTACTGATGTTTAAATGAGTGGCTATTTATATGGTTTATCTAACATGCATGATTAAAACATTTGATGCTGTTCATAGACATGGGCTCTTTAGAAAGCCTTCATCTGTAACATTTTCTCCTCATGCTGTACTAAAATATAATTTGTTATAATCAAGCTGTAAAGCCTTAAGGATGAAACAAAAATATTGCACTGAAATCAATTTGCGTCTAATTTAGCAATGACTTTAGTCCTAATGACACCCAGGTGATTTTGTTACAGAAAAGGAATTGTACCTCTAGTTCATTCCCAAAAATTACCCCTATCCCACAGTTTTTGTATACAGAACAATTTCAAACCGTTACGTAAAAAGGGAACAAACTGTCTTTCTTGCAGGACTTGAGCTGCCTCTTCGAGCTGTACTTGGAGCCCCTTCAAAATGAAACCTTCCTTACTCAGGATGAGGTGAGAGAATAACTGAAAGATGTGCTTTTCTTTCTTTTATGAGTTAAGACCTTGGCACTTGGGTTTTTCATTGCTGAGAGCATGACAGAAAAAGCAAACAATGAAGATAACAATAAGAATCACAGCAGTCAGTGCCTTTCTGTCTGGTGCATGCGTCACTTCTTTTTTTTTTTTTTTAAAGGGTACTTGTTCTTCTGACTTAACTGCTAAGAAATCTTTGCTTTTATTTGTAATGACTTTTTTTATAAAACCCATTTGAAAAGTATTAACAAAGATGTTTTTGGCCCTTGCAACCTCTTTGTGTGTCACATCTTGGTGGACTGTTTTCACAAGACCACAGTTAGGTGCATGGAGTTCTGTACTTCATAGCGTGATGTTTTTCACAGATGGAGTCCTTGTTTGGCAGTCTGCCAGAAATGCTGGATTTCCAGAAGGTGTTTTTGGAGACCCTTGAAGATGGAATATCATCTTCCTCAGATTTTAATACACTGGAAACACCATCCCAGTTCCGGGTAAATATTTGGTGTTCTAAAATCTTGACACGTGCCTGGAAATGTTTGTGGAAATCTGGCGTTAAGAACTCATATATAAGTTTCATATGGTTGCTTTTATGTTTGAAGCTTTACTTTGGATGATGACACCTATTCAGCAGTGAAAGATAAGTGCTATTTTTCCTGGGTTTATCATCCTCTTTCCCATGGCAGAGGATGCAACACGGAAGATGCAGAGTAGCCTTTGAGTATGCTATAAATTAGCGATGCTTATGATGCAGAACCTCTTTGTAGAAAGGTTATTGTCACCGTGCTGAATTCTGCCCTGCCTTGTGCTCCTCCCTGCTGTGCCCAATTCACCTGCTACAGACTTGGAGCCTTTCCTGTTAAATGCCGCATGAGTTGCTCCAAGAAAAGGGCCTATGAAGTGTAAATGGCTGTAGGCTGTGTCACAGTGGCACCACCAGTACCTGCCCCAAGCGGAGGAAGTAGGTTCCCTGGCAATGGAGTCACTGTCACAGGACCAGGCGAGACTGATGGCAGGTCTCCCGGACACTTGCTGCCTTTTGTGGAGCAAACATTGATTAAAAAGAGGGGAGAGGGCTCCTCTCCTCCTCCTTCGCTTCCTCCTCCTCCCCGTCCTCCTCCCTCACTACTCCTCTTTCTTATCTTTGCTTTGGGAAGCATTTTTCTAAAAAGATCTCCCTCGTGATTCAGTCCCTCCCACATCTTCCCAACCGCCCCTTCCTCCAAGAACATCAGAGGTGCCCTGTAATTACCACCTGCCTGAAAGAAGGAAAACAGTTGGAAAGCAATCCTCTGTGTTTGTTTTACACTGTCTCTTCTGGCTTTGGCACTTCTATGCCTTGCTTCCTACTGCTCATGTTTTCTCCCAGCACAACATACCCTGTTACATGTGGGTTGATTTTTGTTCCTGTGCTGCCTGAAAGATACAGTAAGACAGAATGGCTGCAGTGGTGTTACCTGCTCAGGGAGAAGGGGGAAAACTGTAGGCTTTGCCTAAACAGGCTGAATTCTACACCCAGAGAAATACAGAAACATCACAGAGCTACCACTAATAGTATATTAATATTATATACATATATTTGTGTGTGTGTGTGTATATATATAAAAAAAAATAAGATGCAGGATATGCATCACACTGTTGAGCCTCTGGTTTATGTGCCTGAACATTTATTTAGGATTCCAGTAATGAATTAATATTTTGACTGTGTTGATTTCAGAAATTGCTGTTTTCCCTTGGAGGCTCCTTTCTGTATTATGCTGACCACTTTAAACTGTACAGTGGCTTCTGTGCAAACCACATCAAAGTTCAGAAAGTTCTCGAGAGAGGTAACTTAATTGTCTTCATTATTGCAATTCATTTCCAAGAATTTAAACTGCAGTGAACTACCGTAACAAATCTCGTCAACTTGCGGAGAATATGGGTATAAAGCAAGGACTAATTGGGTATCTTTCAATAGGAAGTATCTCAGATCTACAGTTCTGTGGTTCTGCTGAAGTATGGTATAGAACCAAAGGGATAAGATTCCTTTTGTAACATGCAGGCAGTAGCCTGAATAGCTACAGAAACATCTTCTGCAAGTTTGTGCCATCTGCAGATCCAGTTCATACTCCAAAAACCAGCAACAAATGGTACAGTAAGTTAGGAATTACTTCCTCTGCCATCCACTGCAGCGCACTGGAAAAATTACATTGAGGAATAATCTCACCTTGATGTAATTGCTTTCTTAGCCCTTATGTATGCTATTTAATGCAGGAAATCGTTATAAAATGAATAGTGTGAACTACTTGGTAAACCATCTATTGAAAAGGGTGAGGCTTTTGGTGCTGGTTAGAAGTTGCAATTCTGTGCTTTCAAATCATTGCAGCTTCTGTGACTTCCACGTTCAACTGACCAACTCTTTTATTTGCATCTAGCCAAAACAGATAGTGCCTTTAAGGCCTTTCTGGATGCTCGAAATCCCACAAAGCAACACTCTTCTACACTGGAGTCGTATCTCATAAAGCCTGTTCAGAGAGTGCTGAAATATCCTCTGCTTTTAAAAGAGCTGGTGTCTCTGACGGACAACGAGAGTGAGGAGCACTATCATTTGACAGGTAACTTCTTCCTTGCTCCTACAGGAATGAATATGAGCTAAGTTTTATTTCCAGCCCTTTCTGAAGATACAGGTAGCCATTCTGGTAGAGATAGCACAGAACTTGCCAAAACCTCAAGAGAATTTCCTCTGTCTCCTTAAAAATAAGGAGTAGCTTTTCTGTGCTTTTAGCAAAAAGTCCTACTTGGTACGTCCAAGTCCCTTTGAGAAGTAGATATATGCAGGATTTGCCATAGCAAATAGGACTGGAGTCTTTCTCCTCAATTCTTGCACAGGAGCATGCCAGGTTAATAGCATCACTTAATTTTTTTCCCCAACTTGGGAAAGACTGACCAAAGCTCCATCTTGTGGTTATTTTTCAGTTCTTGAAATGTGCCAAACTTTGAGTGCCACGGAAGGAAATTTTAGTTGTTTGAGGTTTGGCTGAGACTCTTGCTTGCATAGAAGAGGTCTGTGTCAAAGCTTTGCAGTCTGCCCACGCAGAAAGACTTGTCTGTCTAACATATGTTAGAATTGATTGCGTTTCTAGGCTCAGGTGCTTGGGACTTTACCAGTTCAGGCCTGTCAGCACCTGGTGGATGAAAGTCTAGAGATTTATTTTATGGAATGATTGTCATTTTAAGAAAACAGATTCAGGCAAAATACATTGTCAGCAAAAAGTCATGAGGCTGTTGCTGACTTGAAAGGGAGCTTCTAATATGGTTCCCTTGCTCCTGCAACGAAGCTGGAGGTGACTTACTTGCAGGTCAGGATGGATGCCAAACTTCTAAAAGGCTGCACTGTTAACAGTTGGCAGGACTGGAGAAACTAAGCACCCTTCTCCAACTCCCTTCTGAATTAACACAAAAGTCTAATGAAATCTAGTGTCATTCTTGCTTAGAAAACTGTAAACAAAAACAGGTAAACAAAACCTGGGCCACCAGCATTTAATTTCATGGATACAATCCATGAGGAACTTGTACAACCTCGCACTGTATTTCTTTGTCTGTCCTGTGGTGAGCCAAATGCAATTTGTTTCTATTTAAGCTCATCAGATGAGTTATCCTAGTATGGGTGTATATTACTCTGGAGATCCTAGTGGCCTTACATATACCAGGTGGAAAACCTAACCGTGTTTACTATCAGGTTGACAGGAACATTCATACATCTGGCAGCTTATCACTGGAATGCTTATTGCAGCCTTTTCAGGCACTTAAGATGCCAGACGAGCATTTTTCACTTGCTCTGATCAGGAAGCATACCTTCTACTGTTGCTGTGAGAAAGCACTGACACAAAGCTAGAATTCTGTTCACCAGACCTTGGGAACACTGCGTCATTTTGCCTGCCTCAAGTGGAATTCAATAAAAAATGTCATGTTTAGAAAATACAATTGAATTACATAGCTGTCTATGAAATTTTTAAACCTTACAGAAGCACTGAAGGCAATGGAAAAGGTAGCAAGTCACATCAACGAGATGCAGAAGATATATGAAGATTATGGCACTGTATTTGACCAACTGGTTGCAGATCAAAGTGGAACAGAGAAGGAGGTAAGAAAAGGAACAACATGTTTTATTCGCCCCTGAAGCATTATCCTGCTTGCCATTGGGTGTTTTATCTCTCCCTGAGGTAATCTAGGGAACTTATTTGTGCTGGGCTTCCTCCATTCTCCTTTAATATTTTGACTTCCGTTTCATATCTGCCTGTCAAGTTCCTCTTTGTCAGTAGGTTACGGTAAAATTTTCAGACAGCTGGCAGAGCCGTCTTCTGGACTGACAGGATTTGCAAGCAGGAGTAGACGTAATTCTCAGGAGAAAAAATCCTCCTCTTCTCAAATGTTGCAGAGGTTATCCATGCCCCAAGACATTCAGATTTTATGCTACAGAGTCCTTAAGTTCTTAAGACATTTTTTCACCCGTATAAATGAAAATGGCAATTTGAGGGATTTCACATTAAGGTCTGTTATTCTCACTCTCTACACTTCCAGTGCTGAGGCATCCGCGGGTATTTGTCAGAGCAAAAACCGTTAGTCAAACAGACTGTGTGCGTGTGCGCACAGAACTGGGACGGCAAGGTCTCAGCTTGGCTATTTACATCAAATGATTACTAAGCAGATCAAATCCATGAAGGTGACAATCAGATATGAGAAATGCTGGCTCGGTTGTTTTATTTCCTCCTAGTAAAAGCCAAATCGCCCCCATTAGCTACCTGGTTTCCCATCATTTATGGGGAAACGCTCGACAGCCTGGGAGATTCTTCACCGTGCTGTGTCCCACAGAAGAAAGCAGCCTCCGAGTACAAGACCTCCATTAATTCTGCCATTGGCAGTGTCATTAAAACTAATTACTCTATAGAAATTAAAGATACTTACAGCTAATAAATCAGCCAGTTCACAACTGGCTATATATAAGTGACAGATCATCAGATCAACTTAATATTCTTCTAAGTTATTAATAGTAGGAACTTATTCATTTTCCATAACTTAGGGGCTATTACTTTTTATAGTTATTACCTATTTTGAAAAGGGGATTACTTTTCCTGCCGTAGTGCGGATCTCTCTGCCTTTCTCTCTGTACATACAGTAAATACAGAAAACATAGATGCTTAAAGTTATTGATGTGTACTCATTAACGTTTTACTCACAAATGTGGATCGCAGCACTGATGTATGTATTTGTATTATTTATTTATATTATCTACTGTTATAATTTAATACAGGTGACAGAGCTTTCAATGGGAGAACTCCTGATGCACTCTACAGTTTCCTGGCTGAATCCTTTCCCATCACTGGGCAAAGCAAGAAAAGACCTTGAACTTACAGTGTTTGGTAACGTCCTTAATGAATCTCTACTCTTTCAAATCTAAAGATTACCACATGAAATCTTCTCACACGATGAAAGCCACTATCTCCTTTCCTGGTAGCCATGTGATATCTAAGGTAGACTTACATCTGAAAAAATACATAGTTATATATCGTGATATCAGAAGTGAAAAGTTTCCATCTGTTTGTTTGCTGTTGCCGTTTGCTCTGTGAGCCAACCTCAGCTGCTCTCCTGCCTACATGTAAACTATGGAAATCCATGATTTTCGAGAGACAACATTCTCTTTCGACCAATCTGCTAAACAAAGCTTTCAGAGGAGGCTGGTAGGAAAATGGTGATGTATTCTACTCTTGGGAATTTAGGCTAGCCTCTGCTTTACAGCTACTGCATCGAAATCCCCATCCAGATTATTTTAACCTGAGAAATGAATGTGGAATTGAGAGCATACAACCAAGAGCTTTATTTAGTAGTATGTATATCATTAATCATTTAATAATTAAGTAATTAAATCTTCCAGTGAAACGTCTTAGGCACTTGTCCCATTTCTTTAAAAAATATTTCTTTAAAATGTCATCAGATAAACACCTACAGAACAACTCAGGTTGATGAGAGACAAGTTTCTCTTTCTCAGGGCTGTTGTGCACTCCTCCAGGAAGCATGACAGGTTAGGGGCGGGGATGCTTCTAACAGAAGCCAGAGAATGCCTGCAAACGGAAAAGTAGGAATTGAGATGTTTGAGTTTCCAACTAAACAAATGCCGATCTGCAGGAAGAAGAGACTTTGTGTCCTTTTTCACAGCCCTCTCTTGCTGTAGGCCCCTCACTCCACTTGAAAACATCCACCGATTACAAAAAGAAAATCTGAATCTTTACATCTAACCTACATCTGCTGTATTTGCTTATGTGAAGACTGCTTTGCATACCAGGAGACAGGCTGCTGGTAGTTTCAGAATAAAGGTGCAGAACGGCTACATCCTAAAAGTTCAGAACAAAATCCGAGGAAGAAATACTGCCCTTGCATGAACAAGTGTAGGACGGAAACCCCAGCTGCCATCTTAATACAGGGCTGGTGTTTTTCAATCAGTTTGCTTATCTCATCCTTCACGTTCCTGTAACTGCAATCATCAGCTTCTCCAAGATAATATTTCCATTGAATATTACACCTGTAATTAACAGTTTTCCTTTTTTCCTTTCCAAAAAAAAAAATAAGAGGGCTGTAATACTGGTGTATAAGGAGAACTACAAACTGAAAAAGAAAATGGTAAGTCTGCTGTCAGTGGAGGTGGTGGGTGTTTACGCACAGGATCCTACTGCAGCGAGATGGACCATACCGGTGTTGAAGGGGGAGTGATTGTGCTGAAACGCCACCTTCCCTCGCTAGGCTGGAATTCTAGCTACCACAGCTAAAACAAGTGCTCAGTGTTTGTGTAGCAATAACTATTTTTTGTTATTTAGTAAGCAGCAGCATCTTCTCTGTGTGAGCCCCAAGTTAGTTCCATCTGGTGGAATGTGAAACACTGCCATGTAGGAATCTTCAGTTCTTCCAGATGGCATTTATGATGGCCTACCTTAATGTAGTGGTAGGTTAAAGACCTCTATTTATAGACCCTTGATCACCCTGGAAGGAAAGGGAAAAGGGCATTATAAACATAACCTCATCTGTCCTCATTTACAAAACTGGAATGCTGAAGTCAAGTAGCAAGTTGTACATCCTGAGTACCAGTGGTGAAGCACTGCACCATGCTTATTGTAACAGATGGAGGGGTTCTAAAAGTAGCAGCAGCAGGTACATGATTAATGTATTCTGCTAATCAAGAGTCTGCAGGTTCCTTTGTGGGAAACTTGTTCCCTAGTAGTACTTATATGCAAAGTATTATTTTTATCCATTAAAACCAAGTGTTTTTAAAAGTTGAAGCAATTACAAATTCCAAAGGTTGTGTCTATCACTGTTGCAACTACATTTACAAGCACATATTAGGGTACTGAAGGAAGAGGTCTGATTTAGTTTCTCTTCAGAGGCAGGTCTTTTAAGAGTAAGAAAAAAACCCCAATTTCTTCCCACTTAGAAATATCCTTGTTGTTTTTCTTTTTCCAGCCTACTAACGTTCGTGCTGCACATAATTATGGTGACTTGGACCCATTTAAATTTCGTTGGCTGATTCCTTTATCTGCTCTTCAAGTTCGACTGGGGAACACAGCAGGTAATTCCCTTGCACTGGATACTTTAGGACTGAACAGAACACTTTTCTGGGATTCTTTAATACTGCTTCTTCCATATGTCTTTCTGGAGCCTCTGGAAACAAGCAGGTGTAGAGGAAATAGTATCTACTGTTGTCTTTACACTGAGGGGGTACAGGCTTGATACATTAACAGACTTTATTCATTTGGTATGTTGGCTTCTTCCATGAGTTCAGTAAGGTGCAACATGATGTGAAGGAATGACAGAATGGAAATCCCCAATGAAAAGACATCATGAACAGGAAGGTGACTTACCATGGCTGACATCCTGGTGATGCCCTTATGCTGTACATTTGCTGACCCTTGCTTTTTTTTTTTAAAAAAAAAAAAGATGACTGTGGGAAAGATGACTGTGTAATTTGTGGTAGTAGAGGGCTGTGTTTTTGTTTTCCCTTTGAGTTGATCTTTATGATCCTATCCAGTTCTGTGCACACTGTAAAGTGTCACTGGGTGTTTAGAGCAAATGATTTGTACACCTGGGAGAAGGCCTTCGAAGGCTGAGAGGCACTAAGAATAGGGGAAAGCAACTCCTCAAGAGGGGAGGTCAAGTTATTAAAGGCAGCACTAGGCTGCTACAACAGGAGAGTTCGGGGGACTTCCTTTGGGTTCCACCTCAGGTGAGATCTTCTGTGGATCCACCCATGGCTATGTTAACATTGTCTTCAGGAGAAGAGCTCTATACAGGTCTTTCTAATGTTGAAGGTTTTGCGAAATACAAAAATAACGTTTCCTTCCATGCACAGGAACAGAGAACAGCTGTATCTGGGAACTGATTCACACAAAGTCAGAAGTAGAAGGCAGGCCAGAAACAATTTTTCAGTTGTGCAGCAGGTAAGCTTTACATGGAGGTTGTATTTGACAATCATATTAATGTTGTTAAAAAAAAAAAAAAAATTTTCCCTTGCATGACCTTTGCATCAGCACTTCTAATGCGGCTCTCACTCTTTGAATCCCAGCACTTATGCCAATGTTTAACTGCATAAAGTATAACAATTTGAAATAGGAGTGAATTTGGCACAGTGATCCAACATCAGAAATCTGTACAGACGCATGATTGTGAGCTCCAGTATGATGTGGGCAAAGTAGCTGATTTTATCAGACTCTCCGCTGGTTAGCAGAAACTACTTTCTGATAAAGACCACTTAAGGGGTGATCCCTTGGTACAGAAGTTACCTTTCAGGCCATTTTTCTAAGGGGAAGTAACCAAGATCTCAAAACACAAAGTCTGTGAAATGCCTAACAAGACATAAAGATGTTGGCTGCAAAACCACTACTAAAGCAACCTGCTGAAAAAACCCCCACTGCACAGCAGAAAGGAGCAGGCCAGATTTTATCCCAATAGTGTCTTACTTCAGAGGGAAAAATTAGGTTATCTGTTTTCTTAAACTTGCAGCGACTGTGAGAACAAGACTAACATCGTGAAGGTGATCCGTTCTATTTTGCGGGAGAATTTCAGACGTCACATAAAATGTGAGCTACCACTGGAGAAAACATGTAAAGATCGCCTTGTCCCGCTCAAGAACCGAGTACCTGCAACAGCCAAACTGGGTAAGAAACGTGTTCTTAAAGTGGAAAATGGAGCCTGGACTCCAGTGCTGGCAGAAGGCTGGCAGTTATTACCACGGCAGTAGTGCGTCGTGTGCCAGACCCACAAATCCCATTTCTTTTTCAGGCTGGGGAGGTGGTAGCGTTTCTCCGTAACTCAGTGCATGACAAGGGCTAGAGGAGATAAGCAAGCTTGTCGTCCCCTCCCCACCGTATTCTCACATTTGATGTGTCATTAGCTCTCTTAAGGGAAGACTTAATAAGGCCCAAATTAATTTTGCTGAGAAGAAACAGACTCCCTTTGGCATGCAGCATTAGCATTCTTTCCTCTGGGTTCCCTTTAGTAACTCAGCCCTAATAACATTTAAAGCTAAAACAACTGGCAAAAGGCAGGGGTTTTGCTTCTTTCAGTGCACTAAATCTGCATCCCAGCAGACACCCTAATTAAGTACAGGCTTCAGACATTTTAGTTAAATGAGCAGCTACTAGTATTTCAAGTTCTCCATCTGATCAGTTGTCTGTAAAATCCCCTTAACATCACAGGAACTGGGACAGTTCAACTCACACCTACAGCCTGGCCCTCCAGTGCTAGAGGTGCCTGAATCAGTCTTGCTCTCCTGCAGATCTGTGTAAATCATTACTACAATTTTTGGAGGATTTGGTATATATTGCACATGAAGGCAAGCATATAACCCTGGGAGTAGGTGGAATGAAAACTCTGACACGGGGGGACTGCACTGTCGGTGTCAGAACGCTGACTCGTCTGACCTGGGATGACCGTCAAATGAGACTACATACGCTGTAATTAACAAGTGGGCTACTGAGACAGACGGTATGACCAGCTGATGTTTTGCTGAAAAAATAAACCTCCCTTTTTCCTCTGCACAGCTTCCACGAGGTCCTTGAGGGTACCAAAGAATTCATCCAGTAGCGAGTGGAACGGTGACCCGGGGAAAGGCACCTTCCAGGACTCTGATGAGTGCAGCCTGAGCAGCAGCACGCAGAGCAGCAGCTGCCACACCACCGAGAGCATACAGGAGTCCAAAAATTCATCTCCCAATAAACACATCCAGAGCGGCACATCCGACTTTTCTAACGTTCTTGTCAAAGAATCTGATATTCTCAGTGATGATGACGACGACGATGACTATCGGAACCTGAAGAAAGGCAGCCCTACGAAAGACATTGAAATACAGTTCCAAAGGCTGAAGATTTCAGAGGAGCCGAGTACTGACTCTGAACGGGATCAGGCTGCTGAAAACGAGGAGGGAGATGGCTTCGAGACAGGAGAGCAACCAAAGCTGGTGCGTGGCCATTTCTGCCCAGTGAAGAGAAAAGTAAATGGCACAAAGCGTAACAGAGGAACTTTAATGGCAATGCAAGAACGTCACCAGTCCCTCGACAGTCACTCTGATGCTGCAAACCTGGACCTGAACTCTATTTTAGAGAGAGAATTTAGTGTCCAGAGTTTAACATCTGTAGTTAATGAGGACTGTTTTTATGAAGCTGTGGAGAGGCATGGGAAATCCTAGCTTTCTAAGCACTATATTTAAAATATTCGTTTGAAGTCCACATAAATTTAACAAACTTTTTTTGCTTTAAAACTAGTAAATTCATGGAAGCTGCAGGAAAACTACTATCTGATTTTGTGCACTAATACATTTTTTCCACAAAAACAGCTGTAAAGGATTCTTAAGTTATTTTAATTTATTGTGGATCAAAAACAGATTAAGTTGGCCAAGGTCTGTAAACTAGTTCATCCCTTTCAAGCAGTTATTAAGACCATGTAGTGTTCTTGGGGAGGGGAAGGGAAGGGCAGGATGGCCTCATTAGTACTTGAAGTAATGAGGAAAAGGTGCTAGTGAGTGGCAGAGGGGATTACAATGGAAAGTAGCATTGCAAAATGAATTTTTCAATACCTTGGGCATTTTATTTCTTTGGTTTTCATTTTTGCTTTATTTAAAGCAGAATTAAGTTATTTTAATGTGTTTTAGTGCACAATAGTGCAGAAGTTTCATTTTTGTAAGTTTCAAGACGCTGTTTATACTTTATACATATGTGTAAATACAAAACCAAAGCTTGACCTGTAATCTTTTATTTGACTGTATTTTTTATTTTCTCTACCAGCCTGTACAGTAAAAGACAAATAAGTATTGTACTTAGCCATGTTTTCTACTTTTTATCATGCTGCTTTTCTCTAGTTGGAGCTTTAAATCCCAAATTCTTTGCTCTTGCATAAATGAGAAGAGTATTAGCAGACCTTGAGGCAATCTGTGCACTTTATCCTCCTTTAAGCCAGTCACTTGAGTATATTTATACAAGAGCCTTGGCTTTTGTTTTTTAAATTGCTCTGCACAGTAGGATGTTCCAGGGTAAGAAAAGCACAAAACCCCAAACACCATCTTACATGTTGAAGTACGGAAAGTGGTTTTTCTTACACTTCAATAATGCACTTTCGTTCGTACAACACTCAATTATTTCAGAAGTATCCCAACTTAATTACATGTCTCGCAACATACCTTGTTCTTGGTATGTGTTCTAGCCATTCCCCTGAAGCAGAAAGAACCTGTAGGGACCTTGCAGCTGGACTGTCTTTTCCCTTTTGTCTGCAGCTGAATAAAGAAAAATGGGAAAGCCCCCCTCTCTCCACCACTTTCTCAAAAATAGTTCTTCCGTACCTGCAGAGATGTAGGAATATACAAGCCTCCTTTTACTGAATCAACCCCTCTAGATCAAGGAGTTAAAACTAATAAAAAACCTCAGTCTGCTGCAATTACGGCCGTTACAGCTGATTTTCCTCTTCAGTCTGGTCAGGCTGACTGGTACTTTTAAGTATATGCCTCGTCGTCTTCTTTTGCCTTAGTTCTTCTCTGTAACTGTATGCAAAAAGGCTTGGGTCTTCATCGCACATTTTCCTGTATGTATTGCACAGATTTCTAAAGTGTGACATGGAGAGCTGAAAAGGACGCAGAGTTGGATCAACGTTTGCTGTCATCATCAGCTGTTCTGTTCTTTTCAAACGTCCACTTTCAGGAAACAATGTCCTAAAAGGCGTGGGGAGAAGACAAACAAAACAATTCAGACAGACAATTCGGTTTCCCTTAATAGTAAACCTATCCCAAGAGGATCTTGTTACTATTAAGTATGTTGTTATTTTAGCTCTGGCACTCTTAACATTATCTAAGCAAATGGAAACATATAGGGGCCCTTTTTCTGCAAATGCAACTTATGACAACATAGGAAAGCATATACATACATTGTACATTAAACATATGCATGTATGTTCATGTTTGCTAACATTAAGAGGAGCTTTAGGTACGGATACAGTCACAGAGCCTGCTTAGAATTAGCCCATGTTTAGAAAGCAACAACAGATTAAACTGTGCAAAACAGATCAGATCCAAACCATGTGACTTTCTTTCAGACTAGGTGTTTCATTCCAATGGGAAAGATATTGTTATCACTTGTCATTAATACCATGATTCCAATGCCAGAAAAAAAGCCAAGAAGGAAGAAAGGAGTATTTAATTATGGTTCACTTTTTAAAATTTAGAACTTTAAGAACGTGCCAGGAGTCCTAGATTTTTGTTTTCAGCTCTGTCACTGTTCATAGACAGTCATATCGCCTCTCTCTCACAAGTTTCCCACGTTTTAAGTTATAGTTCAAGTGGTTTTTAATGTCTCACGAAAACGCATACTACAAAGTGCAAACTATTTGAAAGGATTAGCTCTTATTAGCAGTGGTTCTCAGTGTACAACGGGTCAAGGCAGCAGAAAATTTGCACATGGTTGATGTAGATGTCAATTTACAAATTAGCTGCCTCTGTCATATATACATAAGACCTAAAAATGCTGTACATCTAATAGAGAAACACCCCCAGATCCCCAGCTGTGTTTTGCAGGTTGGTTGGACAAGCTAGTCAAAAGGCTTTGTATAAGTAAGTGATAGTTGGCTCTTGGTGGGCAGACAGAATACAAAGTGAAGAAAGGGTTTAAAATGACAAGAGAAGGATGAATCTTCTGGGAACAACCTGGTTTAAAGTACGGGCTACTCAAGGCCTTGGTCTAAAATGTCCCTGTTTGTTAGTTCAGCATCTAGGTCAGCAAAGTTAAAACGGATCAATCCTTCTTTTGATGGCCCATCTTAAGTTATTCTCTCCTTTGATTTGATAGTTAAAAGACATACCTGGAGCCAAAAATACTGAATCACCTTTTATATACAGATTATGAACCATCTTATAAACGTCCATGAAGAGCAACTCAAACAACAATGTTTTTCTTCATGGACTTACTAGCCTAATCTTGTATGCCATGTCTCACTCAGATCCCAGAATTTACACACAAATGTAAACTGATCCTACTACCTTGTTTTTATACAGTATATGCAATAGACAGATAGGCACCTTACAAGGAACCGAATAGCCTTATTATACACCAAAATTTGCTACATTTTTCAGGTCACCTAAAGAGTAAGAGGCTTGTGTTTCTTAGCTGCACACTAGGGCTAAAGTACGGTAAGCTGCTAGGGGATATGTGACGTCCAAAAGTTCAGATTCCCCCTCCTTGCCTCAAAAGAATGTAGAGCAGTTATTAGGAATTTGAGACTGCACAATAGTTGTTTTTTTCGTAAACTTTGACAAAAATATGCCACATAACATATATACGCTGATTGCACATGCCTTCTGCTTACGTTATCTACTGAAACCGTTCTTTCAACCATTCCCCACCACCCTGTAAATCAAATACAAATCGATCTAGAGTGCGGAGACCTCATTTTCTAACCCCCTCCAAATGCACACTCGAACCTGAACACAAGCGCATCAGTACCCATTTTAGATCCAATGTCTGCATCCTGGCCATCAATGGTATTCACTGCCTCAAACAGAAAAAACAGGAGGCAGAGTTCCATGTTCACCTTTAGCATAGTGACATGTAAGGCTCGCAGGTCAGTAAGGTGGCATCCACCCTAATTCTAGACTGCATCAGGGCCAAAACCATGCCCAGCAACATTCAGCTAGCCCAAGCTGCAGCAGCACGCCTCCAGTCCTCACAGCAGCTCTGTCACACGTTCTACGCTGCTGAATGCTGGGTTTCCCCCACACCAAGTCAGACACGTGGCTGCGCTGGCGTTTTAAGAGGCTCCCTGGTGACAAGGCCGCATGTTTTGCACATCACTTAGAGCACCTAGTAAATTCCCTCAGCAAGACATGGGGATTTTAAAAGTCAGTAAGAACTCCATAGAAGGGCAAGCACAGAAACAAGGATTTGACCTTCTGACATTATCCCCAAAGAAGTAAAATTTCCCACAGATGACGTTCTCCCTCCTCATGCTGCCATCTTTAGTTCTGAATTTTGAGACTTTCGTTTTTTAATTCAACCAACAAATGCTGCAGGTTTTTGTGGTTGCTGGGGTTTTTTTGTTTGTTTTTGAGACAGACAAACTATTGGAATGATCACCAATTTATCCTTGTAACTTTAACAGCTTCAGCTGTCCTAACAAAAACGCACAGTAATTATTATATAATTACAGGAGAAAGAGATTCATCTCATAGTTTCATCTCACTTTGTCTCCAGAAACCATTCTGAAATGGAAAGATCTGATGAACTATGATGACAAATTTAAAAAGGGAGGAATAAAATCAAATGCACAGCTACACGTTTATCAACTGATTTAGCAGCTGATGCATTTACAAGAACAGTATCTGAGGATATCGGTTAAAGATCCTTACTCAATTCCGCGGAAGCAGTATTTTCTTCTAAACTGAAAAACACTTCGAACCACTTTTTCTACGAGCTCGAACGGCTGCTCTATCTTTGGTTGCACCAATGGAGTGAAATGCACCACAGCCACGTCCACCTGTAAGGAGAAGAAAGATAAATTGGAGTAGATATATTCCACCCAGACACATTATTTCTAAGTTAACCGGTTAGACATCAGGAAAACGGGCAGAACGTAGGAAGACATTATTGTGGCAGGTAACATAGCTGTGCACTCACTACTGTCATAGTATTTGAATATAAAGATTTAGCTTGACTTCCAAGGCCCTACAGAATTTTAGTCTGTCTTCGTCACCTACGTATTTCCAATTACTTCACATGCCATTACAACTTAGTACTTTTTTCCCCATGGCACTTCCTCCATCTAGAACAACTTCCATGTAATCTGTGAAGTAATTAGCACTTCTTTCTTCAGATCCTTCCACGAGACAATTCTGACATGATACACAAATTAGACAATATTCAATATACAGGCTGAAGGGCAGCCAGAGAAAATTGGTGTTATAATTAGAAATCAAACCCATTCCCTTTATGTTTTCTGTTGCTCTAGGGCTTTTCTAAAATGTAAGCCAAGGAATTACTTTTCAACACATTAAGACTTTAAAACTCTACCTACCATTTAAAGGAATGGTAGGTAGAAATAAGTTCACATTCAGTTTAAGTGACCATACAATTCTGTATTCACACTGTGTGTCACAGTTCATCCAAAATTATATTTGAATGCTTCTACACAGATCTTTTTCAAGGTTGTTTTATTCTTTTTTAGTTCTAAAATCAGCTTGGTTCACAGAACGGTCACTTTCCCTGTCTCTGAAAACAGAATGAAGCAACATCATTCCTTCAACGTACACAAATATACATATAAAACACATCAAATACAACATGCAATTATAGATACTGTATTATACATAAATGCCCTGAATGCAGACTTCTGTATTACAAAATACAGGCTGGGCTAAAAACCCAGTTCTGCACATCATCGAATAAAGCAGTTCATCTTCCAAACTAGAGATTAATGATGTTTCATCAAAATGAAAAATTTCTGTGGAGGGACACATTGAAGATTTGTACAATTTGTCCAAGTACTGGTATTGAGTGACTACAAAAATCTTAAGTGCCAGACTTTTAAAAATATTCAGTCTCTTATTAAAAAAATCTGCTAATAGGATGGACAATCATCCAACTTTTTAAAAGGTCTGAAAGTCAATATTGGCATTCACGGAACAGATTCTATGTGACATTAAACTGAGGACGTGCTAGTTCTGACTGAAATAAAAGATACACTCAGACCAAAGAGCAGCTTCTGTTCTAAGCATGTTCTCAGCATACCAATTGTTTGAGAAAACCCTCAAAAACTTAAAAAAAAAAAAAAAAAGAGAGGGTTTCTTCTACTGCTCTAACCAAAACTACTCTAAGTTTGTGGGGTTTTCTAAAATCAATTAAATAGTAGTAACCTCTGATGTGGACATACTCTTCTGGCACAAAGGTGCCATCCATCCATGTTGTACTTTCAGTGGGAGCAGCTCAGCTGTCAAGTACATATATCCAGTACAACTGCTTCAACATCAGAGGTGCTGTATTTGCTTTTAACAGAAATGATGAAATTCAAACAACGTAAGTTTTTCATGTAGACAGAACTTACGAAGCTGAACGAAAATACTGGCTAAAGGAAGGAAAGAAAAAACGGATTGACGGCGCTCATGAAAAAAACCACAGCAAGTTTCCAGTATTAGCACTGCTGATCTCAAGTACATGTTACAGATAGCGGTTTTTTCTCTACTTTCCCACCTTTTACGGAATGCTAGAGTCAAGAATAAGACAGAAAAAAAGTCTTCAATTCCTGAAATGTAAAGACACAAGAACTTACTGAAAAACGAGGTGGCAAAGAAAACCTGACACACGGAATCTGCAGTGAAACGCAGCACGTAAATGTACTTTCCAAAGCAGTTTCTGAATTTCTCACACATTGATAGCTTCTACCCTTGCCACAGGCTGCTGCTACCTATCAGGAAGACCACAGGAACGGAGCGAAAACTTGCGTTCACACTGAGTGTCAGAGAAGTTTACCTTTTTGAACTGGGCAAACACATACTTCACGTGACCGACCACCTCCTTGCACAGACATACTAACAGCTTGTTTATGCACATACATATGTTTATCTACGTTTTTGCCAAAAAATAAAACAAGGTATTTCCCTTACAAAATTAGGGATAAGAAAACCACCAGAGACCATTTGGGATCTCACAGTCGCCTCAGTGTTGCAGAACTGCTTGTAAGTGAGATAGGAGGGCTCTTGGGGAGTAGGGGCTGCGCCTTTTAACAAAAACGTCTGAAGGCAAAGAAAAAAAGAACACAATCTAGATGCAGTGTACAGTTCAAGAGAAAAACAGCTCAATGCGCAATCTCAAGGCCGGTGGGCAATAATTTCTGCTTCTGAAACAAAACACAGCACTTCTCAGCATTTGTTCCTTTATAGACACCGTTTTCTTTGGACCCCAGGAAAGCTGCCTGGTTACTATAGCAACAGATACAGGGGAAAGCTTTTCACTCGCATTGGGCCACTCCTTTAAAATTATACATGCTATTTTCCCCTAACCTTTTTAACATGCATAAACTAGTGAGTAGAATTATGAAAGTCAGTACAGAGTACACAGCAACACGTGTATTTTAAGTTAATTTGCAGATAAATCTATTAGTACCAAGTATGTTAGAAATATTTACAAAATAATACTCAATTCTTATAAAATAATGAATATGAAAATTATTCAACTGATACATCCTGAACTGCCAGTAGTACAGCAATTATTCACCCCTTGCTGTTTTAGTGTATTAGTACAATGAAGGTTTATGTTCTAGTAGGGTAGGAGAAACACATGGCAGAGTACAATTTGATTCACAGAAGTCTGCTGCCTTGCTGATGAAATCAACACTCTAAATAAGCTTAAATGAGACAACTTTTACTAACTGCTGACAGTCAAGGTCTTACGATGGGCAACATATGTATCTTGCAACGGGGCTGTATTAAAAGCAAACCCACATAGCCTTTTTCAAGCTGTAGTTTACTCATAGGGAACGGAAACCTAAGCAGAACGTACTACAACTTCATTAAAACAGGCTGCTTGAGACCCTACTCAGACAGTTCTAAGCCAGCACTTTCACCAACCAAGTGTTCAGTACCACTGAACCATTTTATCCGTCCACTACAGACAAATGTTAGATCCAACACCAGAAACGTGCATCTCATAGTGATCTTGTTCTGAGGTAAGGGTTTCATTTTGGTTCACTTCCAGCAGAAAAGCACTGTGCCGCTGCACTAATAGCAATAATGTCATTCCTGGAATGTAATTCCATTCACACCAGGCTCACAGGAAGCCAAAAGTCAGGTACAGAACCTACGGGTATATCGCTGCTGCAATCAGCAAGACTTTTCTCCCAACTTCTTGATTTCACACACCAACTCGTGGGGCCACTTCTCCCGTGTGCATTACACTTCATATAAGCCTTATTAGTAGCTTTATTCCTTCATTCTTTTATACAGACTCATACAAAGGCAACAAGTTATAGGATGACCTTCAGAAGGCTAAGGCTATCTAGAAGAGATAAGCAAAACCTATCATTGAATAGAAACATCCCGCTGTTCAAATTACAAATTAAAATAAATTGCATAGCTCTTTCCTAGGAAATTTAAACTCTTAATAAGATTACCTGTGATTAAAAAAACCAAAAAACCCAACAACCCACAAACAACAAAACCCTCTGGCTCTCAATTCAACTTAAATGAATCCTCCCCCCCAACTCCTCGCCCCCCCCATCCATAAGGCTACAGAGTTTCTGGATTCTCAGGACTTTACTCCTTTTAATCACTATTCAGAGTTTTCATCCTAGAACCTGGATATCATTATGTATTTAGGACTAAGGGCCTCCATGTGTTTTTCTCCATAATCTCTTTGCTTTCCCTTACTGTTTGTCAAACAAAACTCATTAAACAAAGTACTCCTTTATTCTCGGGTGGATGGAACTAAGAGAGGGAACAAACAGCAGTAATGCACTTGCTGCAGAGAAGAGAAAAAAAACAACATTCCAAGAAATTTTGTTAATACATGCCAATGCAGTTTTATACGAGAAGGGATAGTTCCATTCAAGAGAAACTGCATTTTTCCAGGACATCTACAGCGAAGAAAACATCTCAGACCTCACATCCAGCAGTAAGTGTTACACAAACAGGAATGAAACATAACTGTATTTTTTATTACACTTGCAGTGCTTATACTTGAATTTATCAGGCCTTTAATTTGGTTCATCCCATTAAATGTAATGTATGACTGACTACCATTTGCAGTGGTTTGGATTTATGTTTGCATGTTTATATATGCTGAAATTGTAAAAAGGAAGCAGTGAAAAAGACTAACTCGAGATCCTAAGTAGCTGTTCCTGAATATGCTTTTGAAAGAGTTTTGAGCTATGCAAACATGTCAGTTCCTTCTGTAAAAGGAAGTTAAGCCATCTTTCCCATGGGCCTGACACAGCAAATGACAGGTATTTGCCAAAGCAACTCTTCACGGTCTGAACAAACTGAAGGGATTTGGGAATAGGCAGGTCTTTGAGATAAGATTGTAAAAAATCAGTAGCTGTTAATATGCTCACCTTAACTATAAGCATTTTTAATATACACGCTGGATAGAGTTAGCACGTCCTTGAACAATCACCTGAACTAAGTAAAATATATAAATTAGAGGATTAGTTGTTATGTAATGCCAATAAAGACTGACAGAATATGTATCGATCAAAACCTTGATGTCTTGTGTATAATGAATTGAAGTAAGAGTACAATGCTGCAGATACTTTGTGTTCCATTTATTTCAACTTTATCTCCTATTATTATGGCTTTTCAAAAAAGCTCTAATGCTAAAGAACAATTTTAATATTGTTGTTCATATTTAGATAGAATGTCGTAGAAAGCATGTAATCCAGGCTGAGGACCACCCTCTCTCTATCACTGATAAAAGACAAAAACCTGTGAATTATACAGCCCCACTCAAAAGGGCAGGACACCATTTCTAATCCTTGGCACAGAGGTTTCAAACCATTTTTTCTTCATCTGCTATCCCAACAGTCCAGCTGATGTAACAGCAATAGTCCTGTCTTCCCATGTGCACAGCTATACTGCCTAAAACGTTCTCACCAGTCAAATGACATTTGACTCTCTATGCAAGAGCAGAAGGGAGGTTTTTCACTGAATTTTTAAAACTACCACCTCATGGCAAATTTGCAAATGATTTCCGACAGGTAAGTGACTGACTGAAAAAAAAAATGCACTTACACAACTGAGTTCTTCCATATCACTCTTAAAAACAGTATTTTATTTTATAGACAAAAGCAGATCATATTCACTCTTATGACTTGCTCGATAGTGCTGCTCTCAGTCAACCACTGAGAATCACTGACTGAAAACAGAATATTGATTTAGAAGACACATGTGACTTGATTGTGAAAATATTGCAAAAAAATAAATTCAATCTCATTCTCCTTCAAAACCACTAAATTTTGTAATAGTTATTAAACAAAAGAACAGACAATATTTAAATAACTGAAAGAAAGGGTTACCTTTAACCACACTTTATACAAAAGATAGTATTATCAATGTTCTTTGTTATAAAATAGTCAACAGGAGCTGACTACAGCCATCAACACATTTAAAGAAGGTACTCGAAGAGTACGATACATTTTCTAGAACGGTGTTCTTCCACAATAACTTCTAATCCGCAAGTTTCTAATGTTCCATTTACAATGTATATTTGTCTAGCAAGCCTGCAATCTGTATACTATTACCAAAAACAACTCCAGTAAAATAAGTTTTGCTTGATGGCTTGCAATCATGTCTGAAAGGGCAGCAGCTCCTTCTTACAAGCAATTCTAAACCACTGTCCATTTGCCGTCATTTATGTTCAAGTACTTTGTGTACAGCTGCTCAGCTGCTCTCATCTGCTGCAGGGTCATGGTCAGATATTCATTCAGATAGCTCTAATTTTAAATGCAAGGGTTGTTTTTTTTTTTTTTGCTTGCTGATTTCTTTTTCTTTCCCCCTCGCACTTCTCCTCCCCCCTCTCCTCCCTATTACACAGAGGGCTACAGCCTTGGCTACGAAGCTACCAACCAGTTACATTCATTTACAAGAGAGAACCGGGCAGACAAAAGGTGACAGCAGATAATCATCATGGCATCAGCAAGTCTGCAGTTCTTTGCTTTTATTCTGGCTTTGTTTGGTGTTTTTGGAGCTATCGCAGCCACCTTGCTACCAAACTGGAAGGTAAATGCAGATGTTGGTTCAAATATCATAACAGCTATAACACAGATGCAAGGACTTTGGATGGACTGCACATGGTACAGCACTGGGATGTTTAGCTGTACCCTGAAATACTCCGTTCTCTCTCTCCCTGTCTACATCCAGGCTGCACGGACCACCATGGTACTGTCTTGTATCCTATCAGCCTTTGGGATCTGCATCACTACAGTTGGAATGAAATGCACAAAGTTGGGAGGGGACACTGACAGCAAAAGTCACGCTTGTTTTGCTGGAGGAGTCTGCTTCTTTCTCGCAGGAATCTTTGGATTAGTACCGACATCCTGGTACACAAGAGAAATTATTTCAAATTTTCTGGACCAGACCATTCCAGAGAGCAGTAAACATGAACCAGGAGGAGCAGTTTATACAGCATTCATTTCAGCAGGGTTTCTGCTTATCGCGGGTGTGATCTTCTGCACTTCCTGTTTTAAAAAGCAGCACGGAGCATGGATTTACCCTCCAAAGCAGCACCATTTCCCTTCCGCAGAGCAGGAGAGCAACGCAGGTTACAACCTGAAGGACTATGTGTAAATACAGTTATTTCTATCCATTGAGGCGTTTTTTTGTGCTAAGTGTAGTTTGATTATTTCAAAGAATGTATAACATAGCACTTAGCTTTTCTTACATCCGGGTTGCAATTACATTTAAGCAATATTTCATTTCTAGCAGCATCCACAAAGAAAATGAAGTCAGAAACAGTGCTTAAGTCTGCTACAAGAGTACGTTTTTGGTTGATTTTTCAAATAATTCTTTTTGACTTTCCAGTAACATTTATCGAAGAAAAAGGAACTATTTTAAAACATAACTGACAGTACAATTAATGTACTGATGGCTTGTTACAGCACAGATGCTTAAAAACTAACTGCTTTCTATTTAGCAAACCAGGCTATCAATAACATGTAATGTTTTATAGTATATTTTACATTTTTATCTTTATTTTCATCATGATGCAAGGGGAAAAGAAAAAAAAAA
>VZTL01038836.1:0-28992 GCA_013400535.1 Scopus umbretta
AGTTCTGAACAGTTCTGAACGTTAACCAGTTCTCCTTTCCATCATTAAGTTGCCCTTGAACCCAACACTTCTCTTGCCTGAGGAGACATGAGGTGACAGACCTGAGGGTGCTGCCTGACCTGCTTCCCCCGAGCTCCACAAGAAGCCAGCTCTGCACAGGCATGGCACACCTCCTGCTTTGTCCTTTGCACAGACGGAATTGAGGTGCACTGTGTCTCAGCAAGAATGTTACTGTGGAAGGTCCTTGTCCCAGTACTCCTCAGTGGTGGGGACACAACAGGAACCTTATAGCTGGCATGAAATGGTCTGCCTTTCTCACCACAGACATGTTCCCTCCACACCGGCCTGCAGACTTGTGGCTATCTTCACCTTTTCCATAGAAGACGACCAACTTCTCCTTCAGAGTTTTCCAGACTTACCCCTCTCATCTCCCATTCCTCTCCTGAGCAGACCAGCTACCCATGGACTGGCTACTACCAGAGCTCAGTTCATTGTGGCACTAGCCTGATGATTTTCTCGCCCAGACAGGATTGCACTGCAGCTAAACAAAAAATCTGACCTTCTCATTGATCAAGTTTTGGCAGACAGTTCTGGAGGACAGTGATGAGGGATGGAGGCTGAGCAGCCAGCAGCTATTGTACAGTCAGCTGCTGAACAAGAGGATTTTTATGAGGTTCACCTGATTAGCTTTGGGTGCACGAATGAGACCTGTGTATGCAGCGCTGGGCACATGCTGCCATGGGGGTTAGCACTCTGCTGTCACCGGCACCCACTTGTCCCCTAGCTATCAGAGAGGATGCAAAAACTGCCCACTATGCTCTATCAAAGTAATGTTCAAAATGGAGTTCTAACAAGACTTTTTCCTTTCAAAGAATGTACAAATTATCAGTCAGCAGCATTTGAAAAATGGCCCTAATCCCTGACTGCATGGGGAGTTTGTTCCCAGTGCAATGTGCCGTATTATGACAACGATATATTCTTCAAGTGAGTGAAAACTAATGAATAACTAACACCCTGACAGTCTTGCTATTACTGAGTGCTTAGGAGTTGGGTAAAACTGACAATGCAAGATGAATACAGCACGAAGACGAGATGTTACTTTGCATGACTGGTCAGGGGAATCCAGACTTAATGGACATTACAGATGGGTTAATTCTAAAAGCTGAATTTGATTCTGAGCCATAGTTGCTTTCTGAACAAATAGGGAAGGCTTAATCATTTAAATGACTGAGTCACAGGTGGTAGTCCCATTTGTGAAGGAAGCATTGGGAGCATGGTCCTGGGAACAAAGGATGCGAATTTGTCTGTTGCTGCTGCCTCCCTGAGAGCAGGCAGAGGGAGGGTCCAGCAAAACTCACCTACAAATGAAGTCAGGAAAGCGGGACTGTCCTTAGCAGAAGGGATCACCAGAGCACACCAAATGTGCACTAGCCCCAGTTTTCACAATGCAGGAATCATGAGTTGCCAGTGAAATTATTTGGGATCAGGAGGAAAGAGAAAGGGCAGTATGACACCAGAATTGAATGTGGCTCTTTGCCCAGAATGCTGTGGAGCCTAGACACATTCATGGGTTTCAGGAGGCTTCAAAGACATTCAGAGACAGCCCCACCTGCTAGTTCAGTGCAATGGTCAGACACAACCAGTACTCCAGAAGGACTGTGAGCAGGATCTCTGAGGACCGCAGGCAAATAATCATGTAATCCATGCCCTTCTGCTATAGGCTTTTCACACGCATCTGCTAGTGGCCATGGCCAAAGAGAGGCCCTGAGCTAGGAAGCCCTCCATGCCACACTGAGCTTTCTCTCAGATTGCCTCCATGGTGGTGCTGGAGGTTGTTCAATGGCTTGTCACTGGCAGCACCCACCTGCAGTGTTCCCTAGGCTCAGCAGATGGTCACTGTTAAGGGGAGATCTCCTGTGTCTCGGTTAGCTCTACCCATCCCCAGTGTAAGAAAACTGTAGTGCTGTGGGATCTCCCCTACACCTGCAGCACCAGATGGGCTGTGTCACCAAGGCTTGGCTTGCAGCAGCAAGCAAATAGCACACATTCCTTGAGACTTGACATGGCTGCATCTTGTTTCCACTCTGTCCCTTCAGTTTAAATGCAATCAAGGACAGGTCTGCTCTGTCCTCAGAAGATATGGAGCAAGTCCCAGTCTGTACCTCTTACCATGAGCGGAGATTTCAGATGATGATAACCTCACAGTGCATCAGCCTAGTGAAATCATGGTCACAGTGATGTCAGGATGGTCTCTGAGCCTCTTACCCCAGGCACAAACCAGGAGGAGCCAGTTCCTGTAATTACAAAGTTGAGCTATATCAGAGGAAAACTAATCAGCTTGCTGGATGCCAGCAAATTAAATATTAATCTAACTATCGTGAACACAAAAATGTTCATCTTCAGATATTTTCTGGCATAAGTGTCAAAATCAGAGTGGAACTAAGGCTTTATTCGTTTTCCATTATCAACTTAAATAAAAACACTCAGAAAAATGGGCAATGATGTGCAGAAGCCACTCAGCACAGATAATTACAGTGTAAGTTTAGGCAGCTAATCACTCCTAGAATATGCTTCAGATCGAGATAACTCTGACTGGCTTGTTTCCCTGCTTTGTTAAATCAGACAGACTCTCAGCTTTGCCTGATGGGGATGAGGCTCCCAGAGTCAGCATCTTTAAATAACAATAGGGCTGTCTGGCAGGCATGGAAGTTCATCCTGCCAGCCAGCAGCAGGATGGATAGAAGGGCTCTAGACTGGCAAAGCAAAGCAGCAAGAGGGAGGGATATAGGAGAAGCAAGGCTGGGAGGTGGGGCAGGCAGCTCCAGGCAGGAGCAGGGAGAGAGGTGGAGGAATGCAGGGCGGAGGGTACAGAGCAGGGCAGGAGTGGAAGCAGAAGTACAGAGAGCCATAGGCAAGGACACACCGAAGAACTGAGGAACAGCTACTGCTGCAGCAGCGGGATGGAGAGGAACGGCCACAGGAAGGTACAGTCTTGCAGCCAGCCTCTCTCTGCAGGGCGGCAGCTCTGGCCTTCATGGCACTCAGATAGAAGACCTCCCAAGACTGCCCACCTAGCAGCCCTCCTGCACGGCACTTGCACCCATCCTGAGCACTGCAGCCAGCCATGCATGGCTCTTCCCTGTTGCTGTGCTCTAACCATTGCACTGCCCATTTTCCCAGCTGAGCCCCAACAGGGGCCGGGGAAGCCATACGGGAGAGAGGAACAGCAATGCAGTCAAGAGGAAGTAACGGCACTGAAACTGAAGGATTCTTCTTCAAGGGAATCCACTTCTTTGGACTGTGGACAAGAGGTGATTTTCCACAACCCTTTTTCTGGCCTGTAAGGCCCAACCTTCCCTATGGGTGCCAGCTCACATGCTTTACATTCCAGTTTCAACAGGGCCTGACTTTGCTGCCAGTGGGCACAGCAGCAAGCAGGAATGGTGAACTCTTGTTCAGCATGGGGCAGATGCAATGAATGCCATCCGTGTACCGGGGGATGGTAGAAGGGGCATCTACCTGAGACAGAACACACTCAGCTGCAATCTGGATGATTTTGCACTCACCAGTGTCTGACCACTGCATTTACTTTATCCCGAACAGAAAAATGAACCCCCCTTTATAGTTCTAGTGGATCACCCTCGTGTTCTCAATCACTAGTTTACACGGGGTTTTTGCTTGGAACTAGGGCAAGAACTCTGTATAACAGCATTTGTGGATATTGTCTCTTCTGCTTAATTATTAACTTTGCTGTAGTAAATAAAGGGTGTTTATGAATTCCATCAATCTCAACAAACCTTTTGCATGTAAAGCACTGAGATATTTGTAATGAAGAAGCAGCATTCACTTTTGCTTTATTTAAAGGAATGAAATTATGAATATAGTTCTGAGCATGCTTTTCTGCAGTTTGTTAAATTCGAATGCCTGCCAGCAATTATGCCTGACTTACTAGCTGCTTCATTACAATCTAAAAGATAGGAGTGTACTGGAATAAATCGGAATGTTAAAGAGCTCATACACCCTTCAGCAACAAACAGGTTTTCAGAGATGGAAGAAGCTCTATTAGTTAACACAGTGCTCAGTATTCTGTTCTGAAACTACAGTGTCTCTCCACATCAGGAACTGTGCATCAGACAAACTCTTCAGCCATGTCTGTGAACGGTGCTTCTCCCAGGCTCTGTTCACAGCACTGGTAGAGAGCTGCTTTGGAGGCAAATACAGAAATTCCATATTTACTTCCTTTAGCACATTCTATGTCCAGCCTTTCTTTAGTCATACCAATGGGCTTGTATTCTGGGGAATGCTGGGTTGCTCTTTTCTTGTCCCTAAGATCCCCATCAGATAGCATGCACTTGGGAAGTGCCAGCCACTGAATTATTCAGTGTAGTCCCCAAGACTGGCCTCACCATTGAAAATGCATCTCTCTAGAGACACACAACCTAAAGCAGTAGCTGTGCCGGGGTGTTACACATCCCAAGACACCTCTCCCAGCAATACATTGTATTGCCAAACGGGCATTGCCAGGGTTTCTTCTTCTGATCAAGTTTGACCCTGACAAACAGTAGTTTCCCTGAAACAGACATGTTCTCTTCTGTTTTCTAAATAATCATCAATCTTATTTCCCTCTCGATTTAAGAAAACCATCATCATTGGGTATGTGCTGCTCAGGATCCTAGGGGCTCAGCATAAGCAACTGACAGAGAAGCCAGTAAATGATTCCAGCTGAGCGGCATAAACAACTAGAGCTTTTGTCGATATAAAATGAAAATGACCATGCTCTCATTCTGGAAGAAACTGTGGTATTAGAAAGCATAGGTTTGATACGACAAGCTAAAACCTACACTCTTCAGATTCCAGTAGACCTATGCCATATTAATTATTTATCAAGATGTTTTCTTAAAGTAGTGTCTTTGTGCCTTTAATTTTCAATTCCCTTAATGCTATAAGGATCTCTGCTGGCAACGCATCAATTATTAATAGAGTTAAAACAATATTTGTTTTCCCCAAATACATTTTTGAATGCTGTCCTCATACCAGTTAGGTTTTTGTGAAACTTTAATGAGGGTCTCTGATTTCCTCCAGACTCATAGCTGCGGCACAGACTTGGCTGGGCCTTTGATTTGGCTGTCAGAGCACGCATGGCACCGCATCCTTCACACTGTTCATCCCACTGGGGCTGGGGGAGTGATCAAGCTAAACAGCTGTGATGAAGGAGGAGAAACAGCAGCACGTCTGTAATTGGGAATTTCAGTTGCTGAGTTCAGAGGTTCTGTTGTTCTAGTGACTGTTTTGCATTTTCTTATTCCAGCAGCTGTCCCCAGGCTCAGTAGAGAAGGCCTGTGCTTTTCTTGCTTTGGAATACTTTTCACCTAACGAAGAAAACAACAAAGCAGTTCCTTTAATCTACGAGAAAACCATTTCAATTCAGCAAAAGGATACTTGAAACATGTATTTAAGAATTTTATTCAATTGCAGCCACTTCTTTCTCTGCCAGGGACAATATAAAAAATTAAAACCCCAAATACGACTTCTTGCTTTTCTAGGCCCTAATTATAAATACGTTTTCACAAGGAGGAGTCAACTTAAGCCTAATATTGTGTGAAACCTCATAATTCCAATACAGTCTTCACTTGATGTAGATTGGTAATTGGAGCTGTGGAATCAATTTTTCCCATACTTGAAACACCCAAATGAGTATGAAATGTGTTGCATTTGTTCCATGCACGTCTACAGTTCTGCACTTTGCTTGGAGAGGAATGATCATTCTGATGTATTTTTTATAACAGAGCAACGTTTCCTCAGACTTTGATGTTTCACGTATGGAGCTATTATAACCATTTGCCATTTAGATGCATGATCCGTGGCTAATCTCCAAAGCTTTGATGCATGCAATAATTATTACTATTGATGTCATTGCACCATATTTAAAAAATGAACATCTCTTTGGAAGTCTACAGCTGACAGAGGAGCAACCAGTCCACACTAAGGCTGGAAATTTCCTGTTGGTAAGCAGTAAACGTCTGAAACAGTGTAAGATGACATCCTATAACTTTCAGTGAGGCACTGACTATGATGAATGCAAGGGCTCAGAGGTCAGGAAGGTGATGCAATGTGTGCTCCAGTCTCTGTGCACAGAGAACAGCTCTAGGAAATTGAGCCCTGGGGTCTCCAGATGCCACATTCTGACAATCTGCTCTTGGTGCTTGACCCCGAACTCAGCCATATGGCATGTTTTAGGCAACTCCTGCACCTAGGGCTCTGCGTAATTTTATCTCTGCAGTATGTCACTGGCATTCAGGAGCCTGGTGTTCAAACTATGGTTTTCAGACCTGGCTAAGCAGAACAGCTGGAAGTTCCCCAGAGCTCTTCACTGCACTGTCATGAAACCTGGGGCTGTACAGATTGTTAATTGGGGCATTGTCATAAGGGTTTTTCATGAGGGCTGCAAAGCAGTGAGTCAAACATCATCTCTCTTGGTCTAGTTGCTTTCACACACTGACATTTAACCAGAACTGCCTGTCCTGCACAGGTGCACAGGAACATAGTCATGGGGAGAAAGTAAAAATCCTCAGAGAAGTTTGCTACTTGTGCATAAATTTTGGGTGTAGGTTTAGCCTTGGAGGAACAAATGTCATGTTTGTAAAGTTTAAAAGATGCCTTGACCTGGCTTGATATGCTGCAATGGAGTCAAGGGTTCTCACTAATTTCATCAAAAAGTTCACTTCTGTTCTCCCAGGAACTCTTCTTACTCTTTGTCTGCTTCTTCAGCTTTTGGGGGACCATCTTTGCAACAACAAAAGCCAAAATGGTCAATAGCAGCAGGCTGTGATGACTGGGGGACCAGTGAAGAGAAAGAAGCAGCCACTGGATTACAACACAGGAAACAGACCCTGGAGAATCCTTCTGGTGCAGGAGGTGGAGGGAGACAGTTGGAGTCCCAAAAGACTGTGATGCACCAGTAGCAGAGGAGTTCAGGACAGTTTTTCAGACCAGTACCACACTGCAGAAAGCTGCATTTCCAAGCATGAATGTCTCTAGGCAGAGAGCAGTCTGACAGACGCGCACTGTAGAAGTCACTGAGAAAGGGACGCTTTAATGAATACCTTCTCCAGTACCTTGATTGGACTGTGCAGAATTATGGCCTGCAGAGAGATGTGTACTGGTACCCCAACGGGCATGGGTAAGGTACACTGGCAGCCTGGACACCTACTGTGCTGTTGTGGCTGCACGGCCAATCTCCCACAGATCCCCTGAGGATGGTTTGCTTTCCCGTGCAATTTGTGACAGTAGTGGATGTGTTACATTGAGATGAAGACAAAAATACACTTTGGGAAGCAGTTACTGTGACACACCTGCAGNACCCCGAACTCAGCCATATGGCATGTTTTAGGCAACTCCTGCACCTAGGGCTCTGCGTAATTTTATCTCTGCAGTATGTCACTGGCATTCAGGAGCCTGGTGTTCAAACTATGGTTTTCAGACCTGGCTAAGCAGAACAGCTGGAAGTTCCCCAGAGCTCTTCACTGCACTGTCATGAAACCTGGGGCTGTACAGATTGTTAATTGGGGCATTGTCATAAGGGTTTTTCATGAGGGCTGCAAAGCAGTGAGTCAAACATCATCTCTCTTGGTCTAGTTGCTTTCACACACTGACATTTAACCAGAACTGCCTGTCCTGCACAGGTGCACAGGAACATAGTCATGGGGAGAAAGTAAAAATCCTCAGAGAAGTTTGCTACTTGTGCATAAATTTTGGGTGTAGGTTTAGCCTTGGAGGAACAAATGTCATGTTTGTAAAGTTTAAAAGATGCCTTGACCTGGCTTGATATGCTGCAATGGAGTCAAGGGTTCTCACTAATTTCATCAAAAAGTTCACTTCTGTTCTCCCAGGAACTCTTCTTACTCTTTGTCTGCTTCTTCAGCTTTTGGGGGACCATCTTTGCAACAACAAAAGCCAAAATGGTCAATAGCAGCAGGCTGTGATGACTGGGGGACCAGTGAAGAGAAAGAAGCAGCCACTGGATTACAACACAGGAAACAGACCCTGGAGAATCCTTCTGGTGCAGGAGGTGGAGGGAGACAGTTGGAGTCCCAAAAGACTGTGATGCACCAGTAGCAGAGGAGTTCAGGACAGTTTTTCAGACCAGTACCACACTGCAGAAAGCTGCATTTCCAAGCATGAATGTCTCTAGGCAGAGAGCAGTCTGACAGACGCGCACTGTAGAAGTCACTGAGAAAGGGACGCTTTAATGAATACCTTCTCCAGTACCTTGATTGGACTGTGCAGAATTATGGCCTGCAGAGAGATGTGTACTGGTACCCCAACGGGCATGGGTAAGGTACACTGGCAGCCTGGACACCTACTGTGCTGTTGTGGCTGCACGGCCAATCTCCCACAGATCCCCTGAGGATGGTTTGCTTTCCCGTGCAATTTGTGACAGTAGTGGATGTGTTACATTGAGATGAAGACAAAAATACACTTTGGGAAGCAGTTACTGTGACACACCTGCAGAGGTAAAACCAGAGAGCCTCTCCCACCAGACTCCTGTGCATAACCTACAGCCCCTGGCTGAAATACCTTCTGGAAAGGGACCTGCAGCCCTGTCCTGGTTTCAGCTGGNAGCCCCTGCTGCTGTAAAAGCATCTAATGTAAAAGTTGACCAGTTTTAGCAGGCTGAGTCTGAAAAGCAGAAGTGCAATCACCTCTTCAGGCTAAGCCCTGTTATCCTCTGCCTCTCCTACGCCATCTCACAATAGAAGTGCTGGCCTACTCACAAGCCTGCGAGTATTTCTTACCCCTGAGATGGTAACAACCAGTCAGGGCCAACCAGCTAACTAATTGGCCCACTAACTAATCAGGCCTTGCATTCCACACACAGAGACACTGAGTGGATGTGCCATGTTGAAGGTTCCACAGAGCACTGACCACACAGGCAGACCCAGCCCATAATGAACACTAACATTTTTTTTCAAGTTTCAGCTGAATTACAAGGTAAGGAAAACTAACAATGCTCACCGTTCCTGTGGTCTTATTTGCTGCAGTAGCCTGAACATACATTTATCATTAGAATGTATCTAGAGCTCCTCTGTTCTTGCAGAGGAAATGCAATGTAAAGCAAACACATTTAACAAGCTGCAGGAAAACACTACAGCTTGCATGGCACTACCCCAGACTGTGGAAGGTTGAGTCCCTGCTGGGGGAACACATGCAAGGCAGCCATACAACTTGTTGCCTAATTAATTCCAATGCAAAACTGGCTCTGCATCACTGCCACGGCCAGGCACAACTTCGCTGCGCTCTGGGAGCATGCAGTGCTTGCACTGACCATGAGTTCTGCCCACGGGTGAGTTCATCTTCTAAACCAGTCAGCAGTTCTCCAGCATGGATTACAAAGTGGTTGGAACCTGCACAGCTTAAATCATTCAGTGCTTTATTTGCTGTGTTGAAGTACAACTTGCCCCACCAACCCCTGCAAAACAGGTGTGATTCCTTGGTTTGTTCTAAGAGCACCCTGGTCTCCACACCCCAGCAGCCTAGGTAACATTACAAAGCTGAAAATGTGCAAATGTGTGGGCCTGTATTAACACTTTCAACTTGCTAAAATGTACTTTATAGGTCTCTAATTACACCAAAGCAAACTGCAGTAATACATTTAGTTAACTGTTAAATGATGCTACTGGCAACCATTTCTGGAAAGTCAAATTTAACAGCTCTGAACATCTAACTAGTAGGAAAAAAGTTGTGTTTTGATTGCACATGAATGTTAATGGTTAATAAATTACCAAAGCTTATGTATCAGAATAATTTTGGTGTGCAAAGACTCTATTTTGAATCAAGAACCTGTATGTGCTTTAATTATCTTAGCATAATGCTGTATCTACAGAAAAACTTACTAGAAAATAACAACAGACAGAAAAGAGACCAAGATCTTCAGCCTAAACAGTCGCATGGGTCTGAATGCTCTGGGAAGAGTCTGCTTGGAGCATATAGGACAAGATTAGTTTGATTCTGAAAAGTGGATGGCTTAAGCTGCTAAGCTCAGCCTCTTCCCGAGGACACCTGGAAGCAGCCTGCGGCGCAGTCTGGCTTAAAACAGCCAGCTGACACCTAGCTAAAGTTGTTACCCTGTGTCTCCTTACAAAGAAAGATGTGCAACCAACAAAACTCTGGCTCCTGCAAGCCAAGCCAAGTGCCAGGGAGGCAGCCTGTCTGGACAGGGCATGCCCTTATGCCTCTGTGCAGTGAGACCACCTTTCTGCCCTTCCATAAGAGGTGTTAATTATAGGCTGCCTTTGCCTTGCTCAGACTTCACTGGTTGGTCTGACATGTCATGTCTGAGTAGAGATTTCATTGATTTTATTACGTACAGCCAGTGTTTTACATAGCAGGATCAAGAGACAGAAGACAGAGAGTGATTAGCTGAAAAAGAGAACAAAAGCAGAAGGCCAGCAGGGGCAAGATGCAAGGCTCAGGAGTTGAGGGCAGATGAGAGCATCATCAGTCAGGGAAGAGAAGAGGCTCTTTGGAGCCACAAGGCAATTACACATAGCAAAGACATTCAGTGTTCACTGGCTGGATGGCCTTATCTTGCCTCCCAGCCTTACTCAGCCATTATGATCAGAGTCATGGCCTTTACTACCACTGCCTCTTTGGAGGTGCATGTGGTTGCCCTGCTCATGGGGTCCTGACCTGCTCTGCTGGCTGCAGAACCTCTCCTCCCTATGCCCCTGGTGACTTAGGCAACTGCCGTTAAATCAGGAGCTGAGCCCTGCTATGTAAACAAGCTACAAAAATTGCTCCCAAAGACACTGGATGTAGTCAACTATTTGGAAGAAAATGTGAATCCACACAGAGAAGTGGAACCAGAACTCTATGCAAGTCCTGACCGAGGCAAAACTCTTTCCTGGAAGGCAGAAATTCCTTTGTTGGCCTCCAAAGGCAGAACTCCACATGGCTCCTGGAGACCCCAGTGGACACCCTGGTGCTCCCAGTATCCATCACCTCCTTCTCAACTGCTTTTAAGATGATCACTGAACATGCCCTTCCTTTCCTTTTATCTACCAAACTAGAAAGATTGTCAGTCTCACTGTTAGTCCAGCTATGCTGCATTGTCATTTACCGCCAGGAGCACAAACCAGGGAGAGACAAGTGTAACTTATTCTTGTCCTGTAACTTATTCCTGTGAACACTGTCTAGTGCCCATGCCTGACAAACTAACAGCACAGAAGACAGACATAACAAGAGCTTGCTTTACAGATCGCTTTATCCCCTTTCTAGTTAATGGGGTTCCGGTGGTAAAATTATTGACCTCTCCAGTTCCAGCTTCTAAGCAGTACTGCTGCTCTCTTGATCCAAGACTGAGCAAAATTAGCAAGCTTGACATACTCCCTAGCAAAAGCTCAACTGCTCATCTTAACAGCGTGCAGAGCACAAAAAAAAAGTGAGTACAGGGAACTAGATTCACAGCTGGTATAAATCATACTAACCTCACTCTTACTTGTGGGGTGGCTCACTGTGGAGCTAGTCCAGCACCATGAAAGGGCCTTGGCAGTGTTCATGTATTCCTATTTTACTTCCAAAACAAATAAGCGGAATACAGCATCTTGATATTTAGCTGGTGACAAAAGACCTAACAAGCTTCAGCAGGATGACAAAAAATGTTCCCAAATGTCTTTATCACCCACCAGGGCACTCCATTTGATCTCCCCAGCAGAGATCCTTGGTAAATCTACATTGTGAAGGAGAGACCAAGTTAATCTAGAACTGAATCACGCATTTCATTCTGCAATACAGTAACACAGATCAGAAAGCACTAGGAAGGAGGTTAAGCAAAGACAGAATCTCTCTGAAAGGGCAGTATCAAGCCCCAAGCCTGTCAAGACTAAGTGTTGCCTATTCAGAACACCCTGTGGTCACAGCAGGTCTGTTTCCACTGGGAACAGGCACCTCACAGAAGTTCTCCTTGGGCGTGAGGCTACTTCCCAGCCTGACATTTGCATATCGGTTAGATACCTGCAAAGTCTAAACACAGTTTTAAAAACAGATTAATTCAAGCATCGAATAGAGTAAGTTCAGAATGCAGGTAATTAGTAATCAAGTCTGGCCTGCATTCCCTCCCATTCTGGACCTGGCCAAGAGACCCTCAGAGCTGCACGTAAAGATGACAGAGTCACCTGAGCAAATCTGCAAAAGAACCTCTGGGGTATTTAAGCATTCAAGTGACAACGTAGCATAGCACAGTCTTGCTTTAATGTACATTACCAGCTGCCCTTAATGAGTCAGATTGTTTAAAAGAAAACAGAAGTACCGATGGGGGGCACTTTTCATAAAAATATGTTTGTGTATCGAAACAGTATGCAATAAAGTTCTTTGGTATAACACTGATAACACATTAACCCTGGGCATATGTGTAACATACATTTCCAAACTAATACTTTCAAACCAACACTTCATGTAGATTGCTTTGAATTCACTGAAATAAGAAGCACAACCAGCACAAGGTCATACCCGTCCCATCCCCTCATGCTCAGTCTTCGTGAGTGTATCATCAGTTCTCAGATGGAGGGGTGGGTGGGCAAGCAGCTCTGGCTCAGGACACTACCTCTCTGCCAGATTACAGTCTGAACACAGCATCTCTTCCGGACAGGAAAAGAACTACAGCATTTTCAAAGAAAAAATGAGCCTATTAACCTGCTGCAATGCAGAGAGCTCTCTCCTGTGGCAGAAGGTGCTGTCCCTGCTTAGGAATCACAAAAAAAAAAAAAAAGGAAAAATCCCAGGAATTTTTTGGCTGCTTTCATCTGGAAACTTGTCCCAAAGTCATTTCTCAATGTGAAAAGAAAAGGACACAAAGGACTTTATCATCTGAAAGATGCTGCCTCAGATCTCATTCTACCCCAACATGAGTACAGTTGAAATATACAACACTTAATTTTTAGGCAGCAGTGTCAGCCTTGGCTTTCTATCTCACTATTCAGCCTTAACCTGCTGCAGGAATCAAAATGAACAAGGCTTGCTCAGCGTCTGTGGCACTCTCTCACTTATTAGCTGCCCAGGTCTTAGTGTGCAAAGCACACAGCAGTAGGAACAAATGAATAATCCTTGCTGAGAGAAAAGCATCTGAAATACCCATAATGAAAATTCAATGTTGAAAATGTTCTGAACTTATTTTCATTTTTTCAGGCTTACATTGAAAATCATTATTATTATTATTGTTACCAAACATTTAATTTAATATTTAAAAGCGATTATAAAACTGAGAATAATGGTGATACTCTGTTACCTTCCCCAAGCTGGGCATCAAAGGTAGAAAGTTGTGTATTTAACTCATGAGGCTGCAGATGGGACACAGGTACCTCCATAGCTTCTAAAGTCCAAAATGGGACTCTGGAAAGGATCCAGGTATCCCTCAACTCAAGAGAAGAGAGGAGAAAAAAGAATTCAGCTGTTGCTGCCCTGGTCACTCCGTCAACTAATCAATAAAAGAGCTTCAATATCTGCCATGAGAGCTTCAAGTGCTGTATCATTTATTTCTTCATTGTCAACAAGCTACTGGGTAGCTTCCCTGTCCTCAGATTTCAGTTCCAGAGAAGAAGAAACTTCTTCCAAACAATTTGACAACACATCGGCAGAATAAGCTTTGCACAAGGATACCATAACTCCTTATCTCTTGCCAGCCTACAGAAATGGTGGAAAGTCTATGGAGAAATTACTGTGCATCCTAGACGGCAGCAATTGCAGTCAGTGCTTAGCAAACACACATCAAAAATGGTGAAGGATGAAATGCCATGTATGGAAAAGTGCAACTATCTTTTCTTACTGCCTTAGGTTCCTCATTTTTTCTGTGCAATCACTGTTGTATGATAGTGACTCCTAGCACAGTTAGATCATGGCCTTCTGTGGCCAAACACTGTACACATATACACCACGTGAAACTGTCTTTACCACTGAGGTTTATATTCCACTGGACGTATTTCTTCTGAACACCGGAACAGAAACAGCAGCTGATGCCTCTATAGCAGAAAGGTAGAGCTTGGTGATGAAACAGCAGTTAGACCTTCATCACTTTACTACCTATGAGTACTTTTGGTGCTTGTAAAACTGTCCCTGCATCACATCTCCAGACAGAGTTCTCACCAATTTTCCTAGTAAGGCCAGAAAACATCTCAGGGCTAGGTTTACAACAGCTCTCTCCAAGCAGTTACGGAATGAAACACCAGCCTCTACTCAGCTTCCTCTACTCAGCCCTCCTTCCCTTCCTCTCCAGGATCTTTTTGGCCAACAAGCTAGGCAGACCAGAGCCACATTCTGGGCAACTTCAAGAATAAAGAAAAGTCCCAACTTCTTGTAGCAAAGTGCCAGAGTTGCTCATCATCTGGATACACAGGAGGAATACCTATACAGTATATAAATCACCTGTCATCATCCTCCCTGGAAAACTCATTATTATAATAGTCTAATCATTGTGATATCCACTGGTATTACTCCCACTAACATTAATCCTGATTAGTTCATCTGGTATTAATGTGGATGTCACAAGTACTTCCACGTGATTTTCCAAGCTTGTTGTGCGCTGAAGACCATCCTGATTTCTGCTTTGAGGAAAAAAGCTGTTCATTCATCATCTGTAAGACAGTCAGGCACCAAAGTCCCAGGATTCATTAACTAAGCTGATCCCTTAGGTCTCCCAGTGTCTTCCTCTTAGTGAAAAAAAGTACTTCATACCCTGCCACTGTGCAAGCTCCTCGGTGTAGGGGCTTTGTATTTTCATTTTGTTATTTTGTGTACATTCCACAAAGCTGAGTGCAACATCAGTGCTGAACAATTAACAACAATCTGTCCATAACTCTGGAGTCTCAAAATCCATCCGATATGTAGGATCAGTCTTTTAAAGAGAGGGGAGCAGCTGGGGTTTCCTACATGTGCTCTTCTGCATCTGTGCTCTCCCCTGGACAGCAGAGTGGGACCAGCCCGCAGGCAGGTTCCACAGGCACCAGGTGTTTCATGTCAGCCTGTGGCACGTAGCACAACCGCTGGTGAGAGGCACGTTCTCCTGTAGTAACAGGAATGGGGATAACTCTGTCTGCTCAGCTCAGGCATCTTATCAAAGAGCCAAGAGTTTTACTACCAATTCCTTCAACGCTCTTTTAGATTTCGCTAGCTCTGCCTTAGACATGGCTGGAATACAAAGTGTAACGCCACGTGAAGGAGCATCAGCTAACCCATGCTGCCCTCTTCAGGAGCTGCTATTAAATCATTACCAGGGTGCAGCACAACCCTGCTGGGCAGGGAATAATTTGGACTTGTTTTCATAAACAGGCATATCAACAGCTTCATTTTAGCAAAGATAAAGTGCTTCTCAAAAGGAAGGGCTTTTTCTATGGCACTAAACACACTTATCTTGTGCCCAGGCTCATAGGAGCAAGAATCTGTTTTTCTTCAGGAAGAACGTGCATCCAGGAGATGCAAAGGAAGATGAAGAGTAGGGCAGTAGTGGCAGGAGCTGTACCCACTGCCTGTAACTGGGGGAGCGAACAGATGGAAGGAGATTAAGGGTAGCAAAACTCATACTCCCTGCTTGATATTCTCATGCAGTGGATAGGACACACATGGGGATTCCTTGAGGGCACACGCCATCACGCCCACACCACAGTGAGCTCAGCTGCTTGATCACAGTCACAAACTTGAAACACTGGCACCATCATACTTCAACAGAGGACTTTACAGCTCAGGAAGCAAAGCATCCAGTGACAAAGCAGTTGGTCCATCAAGTGACAGGAATATGTTGCCTCAGAACCAAAAGGATGGGCATGTCATGCACAAGAGAGGAAGAATGCCAGGAGCTGATGTGCACGCTTCTCTGGGGCTTGTTCAGTCATTAATTCCTTAAGTAGGTGTAGAGAAGGGGTCAGTATCAAAAAACAAGGACATAGTAATCAAAATGCAAACATTAATAGATCACATGAAGTGAGAACAAGGAAGGATTTTAGCATTACATCAGTATGGGGAAAGACCAGAAAGAACGTCCTTGAGAGAATTTCAAGCAGTTATGTTTCATTAAAGAACTAGAATTCAGCACAATGAGGCTATGTTTGAAGGATGCAACTCCACCTGCAAGTGTCATGGTCTAGCATGTGCTGCATAGGCCTGCCAGTAATGCTGTCTCAGTAAAGTGCTTTTAGCTTCTTCCCATTACACAACAGGAAAAAGCTAGACCCATCATATCCAGAGCAGCTATCTAGAGGCAAGCTATGGCACATTTCAGAGATCGTGTGTTTATAGCCCAATGATGTTTAAATCTTTTGCTCCCATCTGCCACCCAGGGACATCTTTGCATTTTGCTTTTATTTATCACCAAAGTCTGTTCTCATTCCAGCCCACAGAGGCTAGTGAACGGTGTTTCTTTATTTTTCATTCCAGAGGATTATTACTTATGTTGAACCCATTTGTCCCTAACAGAGATGTAAGATGTAGTTCCCTAGGAATTCAGATGTTATTTAAAATTCTTTTCCAATATCCAATTTGTCTTTTATTTATTTAGGGAGCATTTTCAGCAGGAACCTTGCTGTTGAGAGACACCATGACTTGTTTACAGTTATGGTCCTGAAGGCAGCCAGGAGCTGGGGGAGTCAGGCAGCAGCAACATTACAGATTAAAGAAGTAATTACAATAGAGAATACAACATTAAATAAAAGCAAAAAAATAGCAAAGACAAGGGAGGAAAAGGAAACATAAATTGGGAAAAATACACTGGTGCTTAGAATAATCACAGTGCAGGGACCAGAGTGTGCTCCTGAGCAAGCACTTCCCAGCCAGACATCACCTCACTTCAGAGTAGCTCTCCCCGTGCATGTTGTGATCGTGTATGGGGCTGCTAGCCAGACTGGCATGTCACCCTTCCAGAGGCTATCAGCCAGGCCTGCACTGATGAGATGGCTCCTGGACCACCGCTCAGCAGAAGGGCTTGTCCGGCTGCAGCAGAGCATGGGGCTGGTAACTCTCAGCTACGGACACGTGAATTCCTGACTCTGCCCAATTCCGCTCTGTTGCAGACATACTGCGCAGCACTGTGCAAGCCTCTTCACCTTCTCTTCTGTCAAAGGTGCTGGGTGACAATGACAATACCCTCCTCACTGTCTCACAAGAAAGTGATATACTTGTGATGGAGGTGCTTTGAGCCTGCCTGACAGGAGAAGAGAGACCGAACAAAATCTTGCAGCTAGGCATTCCCAGGCCCCCTCAAAATACAGCTCACAGCCAGACGTGCAGCAAGGAAAGGGATTGGACTCAGTCAGGTACCAGCGGCTGCATAGCCTCATCCGCATGGAACTTCTCTGGGAATAAGGCTCCTTGCATGGAGAACTAGCCAGGTCCCTGTGCACAGTACCACACTGCCAACTGGACACTCCCTCTGTGGCACTTGCTTGGCAGCACCAAAAAACTGCATTCTCCTTAACTGTAGGGGCCTCTGAACAAGCATTAACAAGGTGCATTTGTGCCCCAGACACAAAGTAGCTGCTAATTATTCCCACTGCTGTTAGTTTCCTTTGGTCTCACTCTCTGATCATTTAATGGGAAGTAGATTATGCAATAATTGGAACCAGCAGACACACACCCCCCCAGCAGGGGATACACATTATTTACCCATAAAAAATATTCCAAGGGTTATTACCATGTAAACTGTGATTAATTAAATTCACAGGAATTATTTCTGAGGCATGTAAATGGGAAGATTCCCGCAGAGGAAAAACTGGGGAACTGGCTTCATCCTGATAGCAACACAGCCATGGAGCGAGAGGAAGCCCTGAATTTACTCCCATGACTTTTGTACTACACAGTGAGCAACAAAGCATGTAAATGAATGGGAATAGTGGGGACTGGAGTCAATGTCTGCTTAACCCATTCAAAATTTCCATCTAGAAAGGCTACAGCCTCCTGACCATGTGCATTCCTCTGTGCTAGCAGACCGCCATCCTCTTGCACAGCCATTAAGAAGACTCACCAAAAAGTTCATAGGCTTACATCACCATCCACTGCACAGAAGCCTCCATAAACATTCCCAGGGCCTCACTGACTGTCTCATCAGAATGGATCCTAGATGCTGACTGAACCTCTTTGTCCCCTTTCCTCCTCCACCCCAACGAATCAGCAAAACATCACCAGATCAGGGGCTCACCTACCAATCTCCAGTGGAATCTGGCATCCGCTCAACAAGGCACTTGTCTCCCGTCTTTAGATCTGAATTCCACTGCTGGCAACACAACTTTCACTGGAAGAACCAAACACATTGCAGCCTAAGGTTGCAGTTATCTCTGATGAGCCAGAGGGAAATTTTAGAGGTAAATAAAACAACAGCAAAAAATATTGGCCCTAGGTGTAAACCTACATCATATGCAATTTCTTACCTAAAATGTGTCAAAGTTAGGATAACACAGACGTGTAAGAGTGGCCACATGAGTTCAGACCTAAAGTCCATTCAGCCCAAGATCCTGCTTTTGGCAACAGACAGGAGAAGAACATCTAGAGAAGAATATAAGAATTAGGAAAGCACATAGCAGCACATCCACAGCCTCTGGTAATGTGTATACAGTTTGGAAACTTTCTGAGTCAGAGTGGGATGAGTCTTTGGTATTTAACATTCACAGATGGATTTTTCTTCCACAAGTTTATGCTTTCATTTTTTAAAACTTTTAGCACCTACAACATCCTGGTGCAAGGAGTTCCACAGCTCCAGTATGCACAGTGTGAATAAGTATCTCCCTTTTTTTTTTTTCCGCTTTGAATTGACATGTATATTGTCATGTCCTTCTCACCACCCCCAGCTCCTTCACAAACAGAAGCAGTGAACAATCATTCCTTCCTCATCCTTCCTATTCTACATGATTTTATACACATATATTCCATTTAATCATCTCTTTTCCAAGGCAAAGCTCTCCTCATAAATAAGCCACTCCAGATCTCTGATCATTTTTGTCTCTCTTGTCTAACATTTTCTAGTTCAATTCATTGCTTTATGAAATGGGGGAACAGCACTGCATAGAGTATTCAAGGTGTGCAACACCGGGACTTTATGCAAGGACATAAATCTGTTACCTTCTTTGTTCCTTCTCCAAGAACTCCTAACATGTTATTTACCTTTATGACTGAGTGCTATGCCAGCATTTCCATATAAGTATTTATTACAATTCCAGGTCTCATTCATGACTTAATCACCTCTGTACTCATCACTGTATACATAAAATTAGGATTGTTCCTCCTTCTGCTGATCACTTTCTATTTCTCTACACTGACTTACAGTGTAGAGCGAGTCAGTCACTCACTATATAGAAGAGTTTCCACAGTGCTTTGCAGTGAACTTCTGTTTTACTACCTTGAATAGCTGAGAATTGTCAGCAAACATAGTCATCATTCATCCTTTTCTCCAGACCATGTATGAGTTATATCTGAGCTGAAGCACAGACCCCCACAGGATTCCCCTGGTGACCTCCCTTCACCATGAAAACTGGCCATTTACTCCTACATGCTTTTTAAGTTATGTGTCCATCTGGGCACCTGTCCTCTCATCCCATAGCTGCCTGCTTTATTAGAAGTCTTTCACAAGTCACCTTGATGAATTCCTTTTGGAAATCCAAGTGGAATATATAAATCCAGTTCTTCTGTCCCACATGTTTGCTGCCTCCTCCAGAGAACTCCAAGAGATCTGTGAGACATGCCTTTCTCTACAGGAGTCCTAAGTCTTCAGTATACCACATTTACTCAGGTGATACTGACTTCATGCATTCCTAAAAGAACAAGACACTGATCCCTCCCACACCCCAAGCTGTCTCCAGGTTTTCCCTGATTGGGTTACAATGACTGGTGCACAGGGAGTTTTCCCAAGTGGTAGCATTGACGTACCCTGGAAATATTCAGCCAAACGTTCCCATGAAATCCTTCCTGAAGGTGCCCTCAGCAGCACAGGACAGCGGGGAGACGTGCCACCACCGTGGAGGTGTGTATCAGAAAGGACAGAGGTGGTGCAGTGAGGGGAAGGTGAGCACTCTCATCCCATCTGCATGACGGCGCTCCTCCTCCAAGGACACAGGAAAGCTCCCTGGCCCTAGGGTGCCAGTCCGCAGCTCTGCCGTTGGCAGTGGCCTGTTCACCTGTGCCCACTCACTGCTCTTGACATGCCCTGCCACAGGGACTCCTAAAACCAGCTTCAAAACAAGCAGTTCAGTTCTGCACTCAGAATAGCGGCACAGGTGCAACAGACAGCAGACTGAAAGAGCGTGTGTAACTTGGGAGCTATTTGTCACAGACTTTGTTTCATTTCTTAGAGTGAAGAAGACAGAAGACTATAGGATTAATCACTTTAAATTCTATATAGTGACAAAGCAGCAAGTGCATTTAACAACGGAAATATACTTTATAGACAGTAATGGATACTGTTAAAGTGTAACCTGGTAGTTGGATTATCAAAGGCAGAGTCTATCAATTTTTGTTTTTGTATTAAAGTTGTTTTTTCCATCTGTTGAAAGTGGCTCTTTGTGATTTCACAGGGCATTACACTTTATGTGTCTCATTTGCTGCACCCAAAGGAATTTCATTCTGCTACATTAAAAAATACCTTGGGATGCTGGCTAAGCTTTTAACTTTCCAGAACACGCTGTTCCATATCTATCTCCACCCCAGCAGTTACCATCTTTTGAGTGTCTAATTTATACACACATATACATATATATAATGTAATTCACTTGTCATATGGCCTTTGTCACAATGAGGATTCTGTCTCTTTCCTGTTGTGTCAAAGCCCTGGTCAGCAGCCCAGGTTCCACCACACTTGTCTGGAAGGGATACACCTGATCTCTGAAGCACACTTAGATCTGTGTAAGTGCTTTTGCTTTCCTGTGCACTACACACAGGTAAAGAAATGGGAAACTACATCAAAGTTCAGTTTGGTGCAGATGTCATACAGATGCATACTGTACGCACAGATACACGTGGGTATGCTTTCACTCTCATGTTAATCTTACCTTTTTCTTTTAAGGTAAAGTACAGGCCATTCTAGCTGAGTGTTACCATGCCAAAGCAGGACTACCTCTTAGTAGAGGACCACCCCAGTCGTATCACCATGACTACCATCCATTACAAGTGCCGTTACAAAACCCACTTCCAGATGCATCATCTACCCTTCCTTTAAAACCACAGCAACAAAACACCAGCAATTTTGCCTCAGTAGTAAGCCTGGTCTCCCATTTGCCCCAAGCTCTCAATGCCTCTAGCTCCCTGCACACTTGCCCTTCCCATTATTGTCACTATATTGCATTGGCTCAGATCTTCCTGTCATTAGATCCTTATTCCGAAGGAACTTGCTACGAAGTAAATTTGGGGAAGGCTTAGTATATTGCTGAATCTAAGCTCCCTACTGGGTCCTCCCCAGCTGCATCATTACTTCACAAAGCTGTTAACGGGAACTGATGGTTTAGCTTGGTAGGTGGTTTGAACCCGCTGTGCAACGCACACTGGCAAAAGCAGAGAAGGGGCTAGGTCCTGCACAGTTATGCGATCTGGTGGACTACCTTTTTAGAACACCATTATAGTCCACAGTTTCCAAACACAAGCTGTGTGTAAAGCATAGCTAGGTGACTCATTGTGAAACATAGCCCACTCCCACGATGATGCGTATTACATTCCTTTTAAAAATCACCATGGAGAGAACTACCAGGGCAGAGGAAGCCACACAACATTTTCATGGTTGGTTACAACATGAAGGGACCCAGAGTGCACACTGCTTCTCTTACCTTCACGGCAGTGACCCAGGAAGTTCTCTTCCCCAGGAGCTCTAGCCTGCTTGAACTAGAGTTGCTCACAAATAAACAGAGGGTGTTCCTTCTCAGAATGTGGATGAAAACACACCCTTAACTTTTCTATTAATTCTCCTCACTGTGGCAAATAGCTGCTCATTTCCAGAGCACAATGGAGGCATGAGTTGACTTTGCAAGGATGCCAAGCGCTCCTGCCCTGGCCAGCCCCTCTGAATGCTCTGTGAGGAGCTTTGCTACCACCGGCAGCATCAAGGTGGGTATGCAGCTGCTCAAGAAGAGTCAAAACCAAAATTCCACTCAATGTCAAGTGCAACATCTCAGAACTAGTCAGAAGGAGGCAGCAGAGCAGCAGGGGCTTCTGCCACTGCAGCAAGCATCCATCTACAATCTTCCCAAACGGAGAAAGAAAAAAAAACTGTCCAGTCTGAGAACGACAGAGAACAATGCTCAGAAGCAGCCCCTGATTCCTGCTGGGCGCACACAGAGCCACAACAGAGTGGAGCTTCAGTTCTTCTGCCATGATTCAAGCAGTGACACCAAGCTATATACAAAACGGAGAGATGCTGGGCATTACAGGCAAAACTGAGAAGCCCGAGCTTGATGTGTTTCTCTCCTGCATTTTCTCACAACCTCCAATATTATTATAGTGACGCACAACACCAGAGAATATAATTGCTGTAGTGATTACTTACAGCCATTACATTAAGCTTTAAAATGCTCCTTTCAAATTGAACAATGTTTTTTCAAAGTCAACAGCTGGTTCACAGCTTGAAAGCAACAGTTAAGATAAATTAAATAAAAAGGGTAATAAAATCACAGACTAAATTTAATTTCTGAAGCACATGCAAACTCCAGCACAGCCTTTAAAATATCTTTTAAAAACATCCACAGAAACAAAAGTCAATACAACCAACAATTATACTGTGCTCATTAATAAGAATGTGATGTATGAACACAAATAACTGTGTGCACTTCTAAATATACTTAAAACAGAGCACAAAAACAAATCCATGCAGCATTTATAGCCCTAGTCTGAGGGATAAATCAAACAGAAGTTTCAAATGAGATTTGTAAATCTTGGGAGGAAGAAAAAAAAATGTTTATGTATATATTCTTCCTCTTAAGGTACAGACATATATACAAAGTGTGGTTAATGAAAATGACACTTCCCTACCCTTAGGATAAAAAGGTGATCTGGTGTGTGCTCAAGATCAGTACAATGCCACGAGCCTTTATCAGCTCTTGAAATGCTGCACTACTGGAACAACAGGCAAGACTTACATTTCTAGAGTGTATGACTTCATTTAAATGCCAAGAGGCTTCTCTCTGGCCTGATCTTCTGTTTGCCATCGGGAGAACATTATTCACAATTCAAATGGCCTCCGCTTGGCTAGCAATTAAGTGCCAAAGCTACACATCCATTCAGATGAGGCAGAGAAATGTAAAGGAGCTTTCTTCCTGGCTTTTCTTTCTGGCTTTCTTCCACACTTCTGTCAGAAAAGCTTTCCACCTACCACACTGTTCCAAACAGGCCAACTAGCAAGCAAGATGTCTCTTTGCCTCCATCCTTTATATTGTTGATCAGCTGTTCAGCATTTTACATATCACACTTGAAAATGATGCAAGAATCAAGAATAAATATTCCACCTTCTTTATCACAACTGAGTTTTTTTGCCACATCAGAAAGGCTGTTTCTCATCAACGCTCATCAGCAAGAAGAAATATCCCAAATCAGTTCTCCTTGTAAATCTTCCCAGTAGGCAGACAGATTTGGTGTCACAGTTTTACAACACACGTATATAAGACAGGTATATTGCAACAAACAGGTATATTCTCTGAGTTACACACCATTTTCCTTCCTTCCTTGCTGCTTGTCCCTTGCAAGCAGCAATAGGGACTATGACAGAAAGAGAAGATTAGCCAGCCACTTGCTCTAGAAATCACTGAGACTCCCTGTGTAGTAAAAACTGCACTGAGTACACATCCGAAAGAATGAGATGAATATGTAAAAGAGGATGTACCTCATTACTTTTAAGCAGAGCCATCTCTGTGAAGGTGGAATACACCAAATATTTTCCTACACTTGGTACACAAGCAAGATTTTGGCATGCACTCAGAACAAGAGGATGCACTGGCATACATTCAGTATGTGGTTCACCGCATCTACGTTTATCTGCCGAAAAGGCAAGAAGGTCATCTAAGTTAGTCTTTTAGCTTCCTTCTGTAGCCTGAGGAGAGAAACAGACACCTACAAAGCGCAAATTTATTCCACTTGCTTGCCTACCCCAAGTATCCCATCTCAGGCTGGGATGGATCCCTTTCTCTCAAGCAACTGAAGAGAGTCCCGAGGATTAGCTTAGCCTGGACACCTAGTGGACTCTGGCCTAGTCTAAAGTTAAATCTCCTATGTAGGAGAGAGATAACAGAAAGAGTACCAACTGCTATAAATATTTTTTTAAAACATTTATTTAAAAGATTTGCTGTAAAGAATTTTTGTTTCTTTTAATGTTGAAGGAGCTGTCTAAACATGTTTGCAAATATGAAGGAGATTCAAGTTGATATAAGCAAAAGAAAGAAACAACTACATTTTTAAAATAGTCTGACATAATTTCCATCCAGCAAAGGTGACTAAGGCTTCCTATGTAAGCAACACTAATACCGACTATGTCTCTGTTGCATCTCAGCACCGACACATATGTCCCAGATGGATGTTACATAATGTTTTTGGAAAAATAAGCGTTTTCCAGTGATTTCTCAAAGTAGAACTGGGTGTGCTGTTATAGCCTGCTCCAGAAAGAACATAGTGTGTCCTACACACGCTGCAATGAAATACGTTCCAAAGTGCCATGCAAAATGTCACCTTATCTCACTTAAAGTTATTCCATCTAGTAGTATCAGAGAAATTATTACAATATGTTGTTCTACATGAAAGTACATGACAGCACTATTTGTGAGACCTGGCAGCTGCCACTCTCAGCAGAGCAGATGGCAGTGATAAAAACACAATGTAGGAAACAGGTTGATAAAGACATATCCGTCATTACACTTTCGCTGTACAATTACACTCAACTCCAGGATACAATCGAAATGCACGGCTGTGTCACTCTCGAGCAGGAAGACCTTGCTTATCTGAGGAAAATAACTCTTGCATAACAATTAATTATTAATCAAAATCATTCATCTCCTGTCCACAGGAGCAGAGAAAGCAGCCAGGAAAGACATCCAAAGTCTTTAAAGTCTTATGTGTTCATATTTTTGTTCTTGCAGAATGAGAGACAACCATTTTCATCCCCTATAATGGAAAATCAGAGTCAGCCATGATAACAAACACTCTCATGGCAATCATCAATTTACACTCCCATCAAAGGACCAGAAGGCATGTTACCTCCCATTTTCACTTTTAGGCTGCCAAAAGGGACACGGAGTTCCTGAAGAGCTGAATGGCAGCCCGAAGTCCTGAGGAAATGGAAAACCTTTGGTGCTGCTGTTGTGCTCCTGCAGTGATTGTCCAAGAAATTACTCAGTATAAGAACACACCTCAAAAGAGCACCAGAAAGGACTGGAGTCACAGCGCACCTGGGATTTGAGACAAGATGGTCCAACAGCGAGTTTCCTCATGCTCAGATCCCTTTTTGCCCATTCTGCTAATATATCGGAGAGGCAACTGATGGAAGCCACCAGGGAGAGCTGCCGTGCTTTGCATGCTATTGCTCACGCTGCCCGAGCCTGCAGAAGTGCTAGAATTAGACCCAGGATGCTCTCCAGAAACTCCCTTGCATGGCTGGATGCGATGCGCTGGTGGAGAGGATTTCATCTTTATTAAAAACTCCAGACAAATTCAACCCATCTGACGCTATTTTGCCCATCAGCAGTGTAAGTAATTTACAAGTCCCTACTTGGGTGTATATATTTGGGGCATCTGTTTAGTTTTTATTACTTCTGGCCTTGGCTCCCACACTCCTTCACAGATCAAATAACTGCTTTCCCTATTTGCTAATTCCAACAGCTGGTTATTACTCACCAGACTCCTGCTATACTCGCCTGGGGAAGAATCATAAATAAATGTGTACAAGCAAGCAGATGCTGTCATTTTAAAAATCGATCCACCTAGTAAAAACGTCCTACTTGGGACTCGAGTGGTTAATCACTGAGCATGTGTCTTGATGTCATTTTAATAAAATCCAAAAACAATCACAGAACTTTGTACATTAATTCAAATTAGTAAATGAGGAAAGAGTGGTATAAAAGAGAATATTACTACAAATAAATAACTAAATTCTGAGCAGGCCAAACACCTGCTCTTTCCAATGAAGACAAAGGCAAGGTAAGATACAGAGCATTTTCTTTTTTTTTTTTAATATTTGGTGTAACTAATCACTTTTCCAGCAGTGGCAGACAAGGTAATATCAAGTAACCATGGGTCCCGGAATCTATGACTGTAAACAGAAGAGAGAAATACATATGTTTTATCAGACTTCATTATCTCTCTTAATTGTGTGCCTGTTTATTTAGGGTTTTTTAAATAGGCCATTTCTTTCTGAATGTCAGTGATAGGAGAAAGTGAGCTGCCTGGAGCATATTTTAAAAAATACACAGAAAATGAAAGAGAACAGAGAGTACTTTGCAGACTATACCACAGGAAGCAGCAGGGGAAAAATCATGGTACCAACTTTTTCTCCATGTTTTAAAAGGGACATCCTTCTGCAAGGTTAGGCAGTTTGAATGCCAAAAATCTTTAAAAAATTTACTTCTGATGAAAGCAGCACAAGATTCAATGATGGTGACATAATCCACAGGGAAATGGGACTCTCACATGAATTTCTGCAGGTTACACAGATGACAATAATCTTTGTTCGCTGGCAGCAGGAATTAAATTATCTGTTGTTGACTTAGAATGGAAATGTCTAGCACTGAAGTCACCCTCTTCCTTGGTCAGACAGCTCACAACAAAAGATATCTGCATTAGTTTACAGACTAGTACGCATGTATTGCAAGGTTAACTATTCTGACAGCAAAACTTGCCAATGCAGCTTTTGCAAATCCGTTGGGTTTTTTTCCCAATAAAGACAATTTCAACCAAATTGCTAAGATGCAGTATGATATTATAAGATTTTAGTGGGTTTTTCCTCCTAAAGGCCAAACACACTACAACAAGACTTAATACACACCTGAAAACCTATCTTTATTAGCCTAGCAGATATACAGCTTAGCCCTTTCAAGACTATTCAAACCATTGTACCAAAATATGAATGACTAGAAATAATTGTCTTCCAGTGTCGGCTCAAAGAGAAACACTGAACCTCCCTGACTACTCAAAAACTAAAATCTGCTCCCAATTGGTTCTTCACCTACAGTAAAACTGATAAAGCTTATCATGGCCTTAATGCCCCACCATTGTGCTAGAGATTACATGTTCAGAACTTGGTGTTATTTAAAATACCAGAAAGACAATCCAAATCTTCAAAATGTAATTTGTGAAAATATTCCTAATATTTAAACTCGGAAAACTATGATTTAGCAAGAATTGTATTATGCAACTTGGAGAGGAATAAAAGTTAACATAAATGGCAATAAAAGTTGGACAGTCCATAAGCACAAGAGTAGCAACACTTGCTAGCATCATAAATTACAACTACTGAACACAAGATCTAACAAGAAGCTTTCCTTGCCAGTTAAATACTTTCTCCTATAGCAGCATATATTAACATTTAGCAATCAAGGAGGACAAAATTCTAGATGAAGGTGCTAAAATCACAGAGTCACCGGACGAATTTAAGGTGCCAAGAGAAAGGCAGTTAGAAGACAGAGAATAGATGGGCCAGCACGACAAGCCAATGCAGCAATCTGAAGCCTGACAGAAGAAAAGGAAGTCATTCAAACAAGACAGCTGGGGAATGGGGTAAAAGAGTGTCACAAGCAGCAGCAGCAATAGGAGGACTCAAATCAACTCTTTTTTTCCGAAAGCACTACTGACTGAGCATGGGACAAAGAAAAATGACTGTTCTTTCAGTATGAAAGGTGATGATTTTAATTTGTTCTGTAAATGTAAGATTTTGCATCAAGTCTGAAGATTTTGACCCCAGGCAAGCGACACTAAAAATTTTTCACAAGTTACAAATTCCTCATTTCTTGTTATGTTGCTTTAGATTTTGGGTTGTGATGTTAAGACATTCCCCAGAGTTGCTGAATTTTAAGTAAAATAATATTTTCTTTGCAGACAAGTATTAAGTACTGAGAACACATTTGGGGCACATTACCAAAGCAAGTTGGGGCTGAAAGATGCCATGCAAAGTTTGTTAGAAGATTGAGATGCATATTCCATACAGGAAGCATGTCTTAAGCACAGATTAAAAGCACGCAGCATGAAACACCAAAAGGTCATTGCCTCACAGCAGTGCTCCTCCCTGACACTTCCAGGCTCCTCTCATGTTACTCAGATCAGCATGCAAGGTCCCACCCAGATAGGCTTTCTGTCTAACACTTAAGATCAACATTGATTAGAGTATCTCCTGGTCTTCCAGGAGTCATCTACTTGTTAATAGCTGTCCCACTTTTGGAACAGAGAGATTTCTGAAGTGAAACAGTCATCTTCCTGTACGGTTAACACGCAGAGCTACAGTAGAAAGAAAACTAAATTGGACCAATATGTTCCCCTTCAATGCAAACAGCTGTATCAATCATACAATTACTAAATTCCAGTAGACTCGTTGGTCAAGGGCCCAAATGACAGTGTCTAGACTGTATTTTGGAGATACTATGCTACTCGTGGAGACCTGGGCTACAGTTTCACAGAGCCTTTAACCCAGCAAAAAACCAGCAATGCCACCAAAAGGAATCGCTCCACTTCCTTCACCCACTTAAACCTCCTATCGCTTTCCGTACATCTGTAAAAGCATACACAGTTACGTGACGGGCCAGGCGATGAGACTGATCGGGGCTAAACCGAACCGAAGAAAATGAGAAGTGTTTAACCTAGAATGCTCCCGTTACCAGTTCGTTATGCGGCTGCACGGAGACTCGTAGCAGCGTAAGGAAACAAACGCAAGAGAAGAGCGGGCCGGCAGGAGTGGGACTGCCACTTCCACCAGCGGCACGCTGCAGCAGCGGCTTACAGCAGCCAAGAAACTCTCCATCGTGGGAACGTGTTCCGACAAATACCATAAAGAGCAGCGCAAAGAGAAGCCCG